>JAQQSO010003616.1:0-13420 GCA_028658305.1 Pachyuromys duprasi | reverse complement strand
TCTTTGTGCCCAGCTTCGTGCTCTGTGCTAGAAGCTGTGAGCACTGCAGGCTGGTCACCCCTCTGGTCTGGAGTCTTTAGTCCTCACTCTGTGCTAGAGTCTGAGTGTCCAGTTTTGAGATGTCAGCTGGGGGCTGTGGCAAGTCCAACTTCTAATCTAAATTATTCCTCCATGTTGGAAGACTTTGTTATTAAGATCGCAGTACACATGGCAGCTCACAACTGTTACTCCAAAACCTGACACCATCACACAGACATATATGCAGGCAAAATACTAATGCACATAAAAATAAGTCATTAAAAATAAATAATCTCTCTAAAGTGGGTTCCTCAGCCAGTGGTTTCTGTTACTTAGAAAAACTACAAGTACTTTTTTTAAGTCAACAAAATAGCAAGAAACCGGGATCATAAAGGCCATACAGAAAAGAACATTCCCAAAAGCACGCTTCAACCTGTCCAGTTATATCTACTGCTCCTGCACTGATGCTGTTAGACACAGTGTGCCATGGTCCATACCACCCATATCATCAACAGTCTAGATGTAAGACTTAAAAATCACTGCTTCTGTTACTCCTGAAGGGAAATGAAATTGTGTTATTAGTACCCATCTCAAGAATAGATTCTGTGCAATTTTTAAGGCAACATCTCACTGCTTCTAAATTATCCTCTTTCTAACCTACTACTTTAAAAACAACAGGCATCATGGATAAAATAAGTAGACTTTCAGGGAAGGGCCTAAGAATTTCATTTATATCCAGTTTTTTAAATACCCTTTTGATGCTTTTGCACTGTTTCTGCCACCAGGTCTAGATGAACAGATATACTACTTCAATTTTCCATATCCCTACCAAATTAATTCCTCCTGCCTTCTTTAAACTCAACTCTAAAACTGCAGGGAGCCTTAACTAGTACTCAGATAAGGGCACATGCCCCTCTGAAGTTTTATTGAAAGATACTTCACACTTAATAGACTGCAGTTTCCCCAACATGACTGTCAGCTTGTCATCAATCTTTCATTTCTGCTTCCCTAACACAAGATCCATATACTGCCTAATGAATAAATGTTTATGGAATAAAAAATGGCAGGGAATGAAATCAACTGCATAGAAATCCATAAAGCTCTAACACTCCATAAAATTAAAATGGCCTTTCAAATTCATAATGATACTAACTTTCTCCTAAAAATGTACACTTGGGAAATCCAAACTTCAGCAGCAGCTCATAAGGAAAGTATTAACTACCAAACATACAACAACATTAAGCTATTTCACCCACTGCCCTCAAAATATAGTTTATCTTTCTTTATTTATTTATTTTGTGTGTGTGGATGTGTTTGTATACATGTATGTCTTTGCACCATGCATGTTCCTGATACCTATAGAGGCCACGACAGGGCACTGGCTCTCCTGGGAATGGAGTTAGGGATGGTTGTGAGCCACCATGTAAGTCTGGGAACCAAACCTTGTCTGGAAAAGTAACCAGTGCTATTAACCACTGAACCATCTCTACAGCTCCCAAAATACATGTTTAACTAAAAGTAGGGGAAAGAAAAAGGCCTACATTTTATTTAGACAACTATGTAATTGTATTCAGAATAAGTACAAGAAACCTGACATTTAAAGAATGAAGACTGTTAAAATGGACTAAAAAACTAGAAGTATGCACTAAAACTGTAAAATTCCTGGGGGCGGGGGAGACAGGAGGACAAAGCTTCTTCTAGTGGCATAGACAGCAATGCTGATAGATATCACAGCTAAAGCTCAGGCAACAAAGCAAGAGGCTCATCAAACTAAAAAGCTTCTACCCCAACAAATACGAAGGTAGCCTACAGAATATTTGTGAACCAAATATCACATAGGGGTTGATATTCAAATATTTACAACACACACTAAGTTAAAAGAAAAAAAAGCCATTTAAAAAAAAAAAGCGAACCTAGCTCCCGCAGCCTTAGGGAAGGGCCCGTGTCCGCACACAGCCAGACTCGACTATGCTCTCCCGCCTGCTCAAAGAACACCAGGCCAAGCAGAATGAACGCAAGGAGCTGCAGGAGAAGAGGAGGCGAGAGGCCATCGCTATTGGTGGATCACCTCAATGTGGGTGTGGCCCAGGCGTACATGAACCAGAGAAAGCTGGACCATGAGGTGAAGACACTGCAGGTCCAGGCTGCCCAGTTTGCCAAGCAAACAGGCCAGTGGATTGGAATGGTAGAGAACTTCAACCAGGCACTTAAGGAAATCCGGGATGTGGAGAACTGGGCCCGAAGCATCGAGTTGGACATGCGCACCATCGCCACTGCCCTAGAGTATGTCTACAAAGGGCAGCTGCAGTCAGCCCCATCCTAGCCTAAAACCCACCCCTCCTACCTCACCCTCCTGGACGGGAGGGAGCTGGTGGGCCATGAATAAAGACGCAAGCTTCCATTCTAAAAAAAAAAAAAAAAAAAAAAGCGATGAGAGACTCCAAAATGACAGCGACCAGTGCGATCCGGCTCTGAAAGGCAGAGGATCCAAAACTCCAAAACCGAAGAGTAGATGGGCAGCTGAAGCCAGAGCATCGACTTTGAGGCTTCCCAGGCTAGAGGGGACAACCCATGAGCTGGGACATGTTGGATCCAGGCCTTCGTGGATGTCGAGGTCTGAGAGTGGCAAACTATAGACCTGCTGTACTCTCTGCTGCACATTTGCTGGCTGTGGTGGCTGGCTGTGGCTGCGGCACCGGCAGGGAGAGCATAACCCCAGGTACTAGGCCTCCTTAACTCTAACACCAAACAGGGGACCCAAATGTGAGAGGAGAAAACTGTGGGCCCTCTGAGCTTACTGCATATGGCTGCGAGTGAGGTCGCCAGCCCCACTTTACACACACGCCTGAGTGAGTACTTCTGCGAAAGAGTGCATACAGATCCCCAGATCCAAGGTCCCTCTACACTACTAGCCAGACATCGGATCCCTCCCACCCACACCTGAACTGTGGGCAACATAGGGATCCCGGGGACAGCGTTCTCAACATTGAAGCCCCTGTTCTACGGGTCTCCAAGTGGAGTCCAGCCAAACAATTCCTGGCAACAATTCCTGGAACCAAGATAGCACAGCTCAGGGAGATCTGTGCACCTAGAGCATGGACCCAGAAAACAAGCTGGAGTAGCTATCCTAATATCTAATAAAACAGATTTTCAAACAAAATTAATCAAAAAAGATGAGGAGGGACACTTCATTCTCATCAAAGGAAAAATCCATCAGGAGGACATCACAATCCTGAACATCTACACCCCAAATACAAGAGCACCTACATTTGTAAATGAAACATTATTAAAGCTTAAATCACACATCGATCCCAACACCTAAATAGTGGGAGACTTCAACACTCCACTCTAAGCAAGGGACAGATCGTCTAGACAGAAGCTAACTAGGGAAATAATTACACTTACAGAATTAAAAAATTACTAAAAATTACTTAATCAAATGGACCTAACAGATGTCTACAGAACTTTTCACCTCAAAAGAGTATATTCTTTTCTTCTCAGCACCCCACGGAACCTTCTCCAAAATTGACTATATATCAGACACAGAGCAAGCCTTAACAGACACAAGAAGATTGAAATAATCCCTTGTATCCCATCAGACCACCATGGACTAAAACTAGACCTCAACAACAACAGAAATAACAAAAAGCCTCCACACATATGGAAACTAAACAACTCTCTACTCAATGACAGCTGGATCAGGGAAGAAATGAAAAGAGAAATTAGAGACTTCCTAGAATTCAATGAAAATGAAGGCACAACTTACCCAAACTTATGGGACACAATAAAAGCAGGAAACTTTCTAAGAGGAAAGTTCTTAGCACTAAGTGCCTTCAGAAAGAAGTTTGAAATATCTCATACAAAAAAAAACCTAATGGCACACCTGAAAACCTTAGGAAAAAGAAGCAGACACATGCACACCTGAAAACCTTAGGAGAAAGAAGCAGACACATGCAAGAAGAGTAGATGGTTGGAAATAATCATACTTGGGCTGAAATAAAAAAATTAGAAACAAATAAATCAATTCAAAGAATCAATGAAACCAAGAGCTGGTTCTTGGAGAAAATCAACAAGATAGATAAACCCTTAGCCAAACTAACTAAGAAGCAGAAAGAAACTATCCATGTCAGCAAAATAAGAAATGAAAAGGGGGACATAATGACAGACACTGAGGAACACAAAGAATCATTAGGTCTTACTTCAAAAGTCCATATGACACAAAATTTGAAAATCTAAAGGAAATGGACAATTTCTTTGATAGATTCCATTTACCAAAGCTAAACCAAGATCAGGTAAATAGATTAAATGGTCCTATATCACCCTCAAAAATTAGAAGCAGTCATCAAAAGTCTCCCTGCCAAAAAAAGCCCAGGGCCTGATGGTTTCAGCACAGAATTCTACCAGACCTTCAAAGAAGTGCTAACGCCAATACTTTTCAAACTATTCCACAATAAAGAAACAGAAGGAACATTATCAAACTTATTCTATGAGGCCACAGTCATATTGATACCTATACCACACAAGACCCAAAAAAAAAAAAAAGAGAGAACTTTAGACCTATCTTTCTTATGAACATTGACCCAAAAATACTCAATAAAATACTTGCACACCGAATCCAAGAACACATCAAAGATATCATCTACCATGACCAAGTAGGCTTTATCCCAGGCATACAGGGGTAGTTCAATATACAGAAATCCATCAATGTAATCCACCATATAAACAAACTGAAAGAGAAAAACCACATGATCATCTCCTTAGATGCTGAAAAGCTTTTGATAAAATCCAACACCCATTCATGTTTAAAGTCTTGGAGAGATCAGGGATATAAGGCACATACCTAAACATAGTAAAGGCAATATAAAGCAAGCCTATAGCTAACATCACTTAAATCAATCTGACTGAAATCAGCGACAAGGCAAGGCTGCCCACTCTCTCCGTATCTCTTCAACATAGTACTTGAAGCCCTAGCTAAAGCAGTAAGACAACTAAAGGAGATCAAGGGGATACAAATTGGAAAGGAAGAAGTCAAAGTTTCACTATTCACAGATGATATGATAGTATACATGAGTGACCCCAAAAATTCAACCAGAGAACTCCTTCAACTGATAAACAACTTCAGCAAAGTGGCTGGATACAAATTTAACTCAAAAAAAAAAAATCAGTAGCCCTCCTGTATACAAGCTGAGAAAGAAATTAGGGAAACAACACCCTTTACAATAGCCACAAATAACATAAAGTACCTTGATGTGACTCTAACTAAGCAACTCAATGACCTGTATGAAAAAACTTCAAGTCTCTGAAGAAAGAAATTGAAGAAGATATCAGAAGATGGACAGATCGCCCATGATCATGGATCAGTAGGATTAACATAGAGAAAATGGCCAACCTACCAAAATCAATCTACAGATTCAATGTAATTCCCATCAAAATACCAACACAATTCTTTACAGAACTTGAAAGAACAATCCTCAATTTCATATGGAAATACAAAAATCCTAGAATTGCTTAAAAAAGCAATCCTGTACAATAACAGATCTTCTAGAGGTATCTCCATCCCTGATCTCAAGCTGTACTTGAGGCACAGTAATAGAAACTGTATGGTACTGGCAGAGAAACAGACTGGAGGATCAATGGAATTGAATAGAAGACCCAAATATAAATCCACATACCTACAGATACTTGATTTTTGACAAAGAAGCCAAAAACCACACAATGGAAAGAAGATAGCATCTTCAACAAATGATGCTGGTCTAACTGGTTGTCTACATGTAGAAAAATGCAAATAGATCCATATTTATCACCCTGCACAAAACTAAAGTCCAAGTGGACCAAAGACCTCAACATAAAACCAGACACACTAAACCTGTTAGAAGAAAAAAGTGGGGAAGCGCCTGGAACTCATTGGCACAGGAGGCAACTTCCTGAACAGAACACCAACAGCACAGGCTCTAAGATCAACAATCAATAAATGGGAGGGACCTCATGAAACTGAAAAGCTTCTGTAAAGCAAAGGACACTGTCATCAGAACAAAACGACAGCCTATAGATTGTGAAAGGATCTTCACCAATCCTATATCTGACAGAGGGCTAATATCCAGAATGTATAAAGAACTAAAGAAGCTAAACACCAACTAACCAAGTAAATTAAAAAATGAGGTACAGAGCTAAAAAGAAAATTCTCAATAGAGGAATATCGAATGGCAGAGAAATACTTAAAGAAATGTTCAACATCCTTCGTCATCAGGGAAATGCAACTCAAAACGACCCTGAGATTTCCCTTACACCCATCAGAATGGCTAAGATCAAAAACTCAAGTGACAACACATGCTGGAGAGGATGTGGAGAAAGGGGAACCCTCCTCCCTTGCTGGTGGGAATGTAAACTTGTACAACCACTTTGGAAGTCAATCTGGCACTTTCTGAGACAATTAGGAATAGTGCTACCTCAAGATCCAGCTATACCACTCCTAGCCATATATCTGAAATAGGCTCAACTATACAGCAAGGACATTTGCTCAACCATGTTCATAGCAGCTCTATTTGTAATATCCAGAACCTGGAAACAACCCAGATGTCCTCAATGGATACAGAAATTGTGATACATTTATACAATGGAATACTACTCAGCAATTTAAAACAAGGAAATCAAGAAATTTGCAGGCAAATGGTGGGAACTAGAAAAGATCATCTTGAGTGAGGGAACCCAGAAACACAAAGACACACACTGATATATACTCACTCATAAGTGGTTATTAGACAAATCATATAGGATAACATACTAAAATCTACAGTCCTAAAGAAGCTAAACAACAAGGAAGACCCTAGGGAAGATGCTCAGTCCTCATTCAGAATGGCAAAAATGAAATACTTTGGAAGCAGGAGAAGACAGGGAACAGGACAGGAGCCTACCACAGAGGGCCTCTGAAAGACTCTACTAATTGAGGTATCAAAGCAGAGGCTGAGACTCATAGCCAAACTTTGGGCAGAGTGCATGGAATTTTATGGAAAAGAGGGAGACAGAAAGACATGAAAGGGACAGGTGCTCCTTTTGGAAAAGGAGACCAACAGAGCCAAAAAAAAAAAAAAAAAAGCCTGGGCCCTTGGGGCCGTGCAGATATTGATACCCCAACCAACAACCATTCATGGAGAGAACCTAAAACCCCTGCTCAGATGTAGCCCATAGACTCAGTCTCCAAGTAGGTTCCCTAGTAAGGGGAACAAGGCTGTCTCTGGCATGAACTCAGTAGCAGGCTGTCTGACTACATCCCCCTTGAGGGTGCAGCCTTGCCAGGCCACAGAGGAAAACAGAGGAACCTGATAGGCTCAGGTCAGAGAGAAGAGGAGGAGGATCTCCCCTATCAGTGGACTGTGGGAGGGGCATAGGAGAAGAAGGAGGGAGAGAGGGATTAGGGGGAGACAAGGGAGGTTGCCACAGCCAGGATACAAAGTGAACAATTGTAATAAATAACTAATAAAAAATTTTTAAAAATAAATAAAAACTCTAAAAATACATTTTCCCAAAGAATACATTAAAAATAAACAACAGGTATGTATAAAGTTGCTCAATATTATTAATCATTAGGAAAACATAAATCAAAACTACAATGAGATATCACCTCACCCTTATTAGGATAGCTGTATTATCAAAACAGCATTGGTAAAGGTATAGAAGAAAAGAGACCTTTGAGTACTATGGGTGGAATATAAATTGAACCAGGCAGTGTGGAAAACAATATAGAAAAGATAAAAATAGAGCCACTATCTGACCCAGGAATCCCTCTCCTAGGTATATAGCCAAGGAAAATGAAATTTGAACATCCTAAAGATATCTGGATTCACATATAGGTTGCAGCATTATTCTCAAAGTAGAAACATCCTAAAGGCATCTACCAATAGATAAATAGATAAAAGCTCAGTGTGTCTTTGGCTGTAAGACAGAGAAATTCATCTCAAACTGACTAGGAAACTTCCTCCCTGCTAGCTAGCTTTCATGGTGTTAGAAGATACTATAGAGGCTGATGGGGAAGAAAAGACATCAGTGATCTTAACTGTTGATGGACTCTGTATCCTAATATTACTGTCCTGCCAGGCAATACTCGCTGTTGCAATACTGGTCTGACTGTTGCAGGTACTGAAGTGATGTCTGATTAGATTTGAGGTCTACTCCATAAGAGGGAATTTCATCTCTTGTACTGAAATGCTACTCGAAAGCCCATGGCTGAGGAGGTCATAGGCCCTAGGGTAAAGCCTTCTATCGTTATAGTCCTAAATGATCACGTTTTTAAATCATCTTATAAATATTTATGTTTATACTCTTAGATAGACCTATACTGCTGTTACCATTGGTTAGAGGAGTTTCTTCCTTGCAATGAGCAGAGATGCTGGGCTGTGTAGAGGGATTTTAATCTTGTAACACAGCTACTGGCTGGAACACAGACATGCCCTTAGCATATACCTTTAATCCCTCTGGCTGGAATATAGACATACCCTTAGTACACACCTTTAATCCCAAACAATGAAGGTAAAGTTAGTTTGTAGAAGCACTCATGTTTGAAAGTGACATCTAATTGAGAGGCAAAGTGAATCAGAGAAATCAGAGAAAGATTTTACAGAATGAGTCACCATAGGCTAGGCCCAACTCTCACCAGAAGAAACAAAAAAAAAAGAGGACTTGGGGGAGCAGTTCAGAGGGAGAGAAGGAGGAAGTAGGTTTACTGGGACAGTCGTACAAAGAAAGGTTGCAGAGAGAGAACAAGCTAGACTCAGGTGAAGACAGAACAAGCAAAAGAATGAGAAGGAGCCAGAAGATTAAAACAGATTGCTAAAGTTAGCTTGAGACCAAGCAGAACAAGAGAAGCCAGACGGGATCAGTCAGCTTGAAGAGGAGTTTGAACCAGAACAGCTGAATTGAGCCAGCCAGCAAGAGTTCAGAATGAGCTAGAAAGGGTGAGCTTATTCAGCAGTAAGTCTCAGAGGCTGAAAGCATTCTATATCTAGATTACATTGTACAGAGGCTAGAAGCTTCCAGGAGAAGGCCTAGGTTAACAGAAAGAAGCATTAAGCCTCAGAGATGACAGTTAAATCAGGCAAATAAAAGATACTTTCACAGAGCTGACTGGTTTTTCTGTCAACTTAACACAAAGATAGAGTCAAGCGTGAAAAGGGACCCTCAACTGAGAAAATGCCTCCATAACATCTGGCTACAGGTAAGGCATTTTCTTAGCAACTATGTGGGAGGCCCAGCCCACTCAGGGTGGAACCAGCCCTGGGCTAAGTGGTCCTGGGTTCTATAAGAAAGCAGGCTGAACAAAACATACAGAGCAAGCCAGTAAGCAGCCCTCCTCCATGGCCCCTACCAGCTCCTGCCTCCAGGTTCCTACCCTGTTTCATTCCCTGACCTACATGGTTTCTATAATGAACTGTGTAGGCTAGTTTTATGTCAATTTGACACAACTATATAGTCATCTGAGAGAAGGGAACCTCAATGCTTCCATAGATAGGGTTGCAAGAAAGCCTGTAGGGCATTTTATTAATTAGTAATTGATGTGGGAGGCCCCAAAGAAAGCACGCTGAGCAAGACATGAGGAGCAAACCAATAAGCAGTGTCCCTCCATGGCCTCTGCATCAGCTCCTGCCTCAAGGTTCCTGCCCTGTTTGAGTTCCTCTCCTGACTTCCTCTATTGATGAACAGTAATGGGGAACTATAAGACAAATAAACCCTTCCCTCCCCAACTTGCTTTTACTCATGGTGTTTCATCACAGCAATAATAACCCTAACTATGACAAGCTGTTATATGGAAATGTGAATGAAATAGACCCTTTCCTCCAGTGTTTCATTTCAGCAATATAAACCCTAACTAAAACAGGTCAAAGTTCTGAGAATAAGAGACTGAGGGCTCAGCCCTAAATGGTAACATATAACATCTCCCTCTACCACACCCCACAAGGACTTAAAGAACATCATAGAAGAGGAAGTAAGAAGACTGTATATGGCAGAGGATGGGGAAGAATGCAGTGAAATGTTATCTTTTGGAGAAAATATGCCTATTACACTCATAAACTCCAAGATCTGCTGATTGCCTGCACAGTATCAAGCCAGCTTAAATTCTAGCACTAATGGGCAAAGTATTCTGAAGGCCCCAAGCCTTAACAAAGTACTCCCAGCAGCTAATTAGCTCCCGCAGAACTAATTAGGGGACCAGGGGATATTGCCATTGGTAGGTCTCCCATACTACAGCAGATGACCTCATACCCATGCACATATTGGCAACAGTAACTGGATTTAGAGAGTTATCAAAAAGTGGTAGGAAGGAGATATAAAGTTGGGAGGGGACTTGATGAAAGGGATATTAAGGGAGATGGGGCGAGTATGATATTTCCTTGTATACATGTAAGAAATTCTCAAAATAAAAAATCATAATTTAAAAAAAGCTAAGTGATAAAACTATTGCTGAATACATCACATACCTTGGTTTCATGACATACAGAAATTCAATTGAACTGGAAAGTTTCCTCTCTACCTATGAAGGCTGCCTGAAGACAAAGTCCATCAATGTCTATCAATGTCTTAGCCAGCTGTGAACCCTATAAATTACAGTATCAATCTACCAGGTAAGACAGGCCCACTTCTGCGCTAATGGCATGAAAGTCATGGGGATACGCAACCACTCTCTAAATTGTATTTGAGGCCTGATCCAAAGGAAGAAACTCATGCCTGACACTGTAAACACCAGTCATAGACCCTAGTAGGTAACTTAACACTGCAATTTAGGGTCTTAGTCACTGTGCTATTGCTATGAAGAGATACCAGGACCACCTCAAGTCTTATCTTATCTTATGGGAGGCTTGTTTACAGTTTCAGAGACTTAGTCCATTATCATCATGACAGGGAACATGGCAGCAGAGAGCATGGTAGCAGGCATGCATGGTGCTAGAGCAGTAACTGAGAGGGCTGGAAAGATGGCTCAGCTGTAAAGATTAGGCTCACAACCAAAATTTAAGAGAAGTAACTGAGAGCCACTGGGCTTGGCATGAGCTTTTGAAACCTCAGCGACCCCAATGACAAAATTCCTCCCACAAAGCCATACCTCCTAATTTTTATAATCTTTCAGATATTGCCACTGCCTGGTGATCAAGCATTCAACTACATGAGGCCATTCAAACAACCACATTTAGCTATACTGACAGAGCATCAAACTACTTTATGTTATACTAAAAAAAAAAAAAAAATGCTACTGTAGGCCTTGATCAAGAAGCCTCTCTTTCCAGTTAACAGTGGTAAATGCATAGACTTACAACTGTACAAGGTGCTGACATTAAGTGAAGGTTGAAGACTTGGCCCTAAACATGACTACATCCTCCCCTATAAGGCTGAAGACGATTTTGGAAGAGGGGTATTCTAGTTTGCTTTCCACTGTTGTGATAAAACGTTGATCAAAATCAACTTCTGGAGAAAAGAGTTTATTTCACTTCATGGGTTTTATTCCATCATTTGTTTAAGTCAGGCTGGAACTCAAGGCAGGAACCTAGAGGCAAGAATTGAAGCAGAACAATAGAGAAATGTTGTTTACTACCCTGTTTTTCATGCTTGCTCAGCCCACTTTCTTTTATAACCCAGAACCACCTGCCTAGAGGGCTGGATATTTATATATCAATCATTAATGAAGAAAATTCCCCACAGATAGGCAGACAGGACAATCTGATGAAGGGAAATTCCTTCTTATTGGTTGAGTCTACTTTATGTAAAGTTGGCAAAAAACTAATCAGCAGAAGGGAGTAGAAAGAACATACGAGCAAGTACACAAGAAAAAGTCGCTGCTAAATGACAATTTCTAAGCAGAATACAGCCATTACAGCCATGAATTTAGAGCAACTGTGGATTGCTACAGTAAGTCTGACATGAATGGGCCACAGAGATAGAAGGAATCAGGGCACCCTACCCCTCACTGCTGAACTATTTGCTACTGACAGATTTGTGGGGGGAAAGAAGCCACTGTGTTCTGTTGTATACCAACTGATGAGCCCCCCAGACTCCAATAGGTCCAACGTAACAGTCACACTGATGGCTTTAGCTAAACTGAACGGATCAAAAAACAACCAAAAGTCATAAATCTGGAAAGTAGACTGGTAAGAAGTAAGGATGATAGAAATATGGGAGAGAAAAGAGAGGGTAGTGGGAAAAAAAATCATAATGTATTGTATACATGTATGAAAATGCCCAAGAACCAACTTAATAAAAAAAAAGTATCTAAAAAAAAATCTTTGTCTACACAAACACACACACACATCACTAAACATTAAAAGAAGCCAATTCTTCCTCGCTTACACCAACCCCCCCCCCCCCAGCCAGCCCAGGATGCACTAGGCAATTTGGAGCAAGATAATGCCAAGATAATGTTGCTGTCACCTCTGTCTTTCCAGACATCATCAGGATCATAGGCGTTATCAAACACACTCTGAAATGAGAGCCTAGAGACTGCCAACAGCATATGCCTGGAGGTAGAAGGTATCTGCAGGTAGAAGGTATCTGCAGGAAGAAGGCACCGCTGGTGATATGACTGGTAGGAATTCCTTTAATGAAGGCCCTGCGGCCCAAAGCACAATAATCACTAGTATTGATCTTAACAGGAACTTGCATAAAATCTGTTTCACAACAGAAGCTTGTGAGATACTTATCAAGGACTACATGAAGCCAATCAAAGACAAACTTGAATTAAAAACAAACTCTTTTACACCAGGGATTGCAGATCAAATCAAGTACATCTCTACTATCTCAAAAACTACCAGTTCCTTGTTGATGAAAACACAAATCTGCTTAAATGGTATAGCTATTCAGCTTGGCTACCAGGAGGCATGCTCATACATGATTTTCTTTGAGGACTGCTTAGACATGGAAAAACATAAACAGATTTTACAATCACTTTCAATCTATCACTTGTCATCACAAGTGACTGCTGCTTGTCAATCCACACAAAACCAGGACTTAAGACTAATGTTACTGATGCCACCTTTGGCTCTTCATTTATTCTGACTTTATTTATCTGGAGTACAGGAATTGTTTTTAAGAAAACAAAATGTCACGAGGTTATCTAACAATAAAAAATGTGATTAGACACACACATAAAGAAGAGGGGAGGGAGACAGAGAAACTATACTCTCATTTGTAATAACATGGGTAAACATGACAGACATTCTAGTAAATGAAATCAACCAAAAACAGAAATAAAAACGCTGTATGCTCTCAATGACATATAGAATATTGTGTGTGATCATAGAAATGGAGGATAAGAAAACAGGGAGAAGGTCAAACATGCAAATTTACAGTAAGGTAGGATGAGTAGTGTGCAGATCCAATGTACAGCATACAAACTATAATTTAAATGAGATGCATATGAAATTTT
>JAQQSO010003615.1:0-13421 GCA_028658305.1 Pachyuromys duprasi | reverse complement strand
GGACTTCAAGTACTATGTTGAAGAGATATGGAGACAGTGGGCAGCCTTGCCTAGTCCCTGATTTCAGTGGGATTGATTTAAGTTTCTCTCCATTGAGTTTGATGTTGGCTATAGGCTTGCTGTATATTGCCTTTACTATGTTTAGGTATGTGCCTTGTATCCCTGATCTCTCCAGGACTTTAAACATGAATGGATGTTGGACTTTGTCACAAGCTTTTTCAGCATCTAAGGAGATGATCATGTGGTTTTTCTCCTTCAGTTTGTTTATATGGTGGCTCACATTGATGGATTTCCGTATACTGAACCACCCCTGCATGCCTGGGATGAAGCCCACTTGGTCATGGTGGATGATATCTTTTATGTGTTCTTGGATTCAGTTCCTAGCACTTTCCTTTAACGAGAAACAAGTTCACGTTTTTAAAATTTTCTTCTTACATTTATTTCATTTTATGTATGTAAATGTCTTGCTTGCATGTATGTCTGTGCACCAAGCACATGCTTGGTGCCACAGAGGCCAAAGGAAGGCATCTGAAACCCTGGAACTGGAGTTATAGAGGCTGTGAGCCACCATGTGGGTGCTGAGAATGGAGCCTGGGCCCTCTGCACAAGCAACAAGTGTTCTTAAGCAGCCCAAGTTTATACTTCTGAAAGAAAAAATCATGTGGAAAGAAAGGTAGCAAGCTGGCCTCCATATGCAGAGGTCCCTAGCCATGGATTCAACCGACGACAATCCAAAATGCTTTAGTGGATCTACACTCAATGTGCACAGCTTCTTTTTCCTGTTGCTGTTCCCTGGCCCACATGCTTCAACGATTTATACAACATCACAGTGTATTGGGTGTTATAAAAGTGAGTCAGCATGCATTCAGCGATGTCTGGGACTGGAGGCTGATGGAGCCTGATGCTCACAAGCTCTCAGAACTGTCTCATGTTGAAGTTCCAATTCTAACACATTCTGTGAAACTGTCCCATTACAACACTCACAAACTCATTTTAAAATGAAACTGATAAATCTACTCAGGTAAGTAATAGACTAACCACCTAAACACTTTGTGGAATCACGTGACTACCCACAGGGCACACTTACCTTCCTGCACATGGTGAACAAGACTTCCAAGTGCTTTGGGTTGGACAGCAGAGCAGTGGTGTCAACTGTCACGTAGTTATGCAGAAGAGGCATCATGTCTGAAAAGATCCAGATAACACTGAGACTTGTGCAGCAGAAGCAGAAATAAACGACTCAACAGGTGCAGAAATGGCATCCTGGAACCACATTTCTGTAGCACTCGAATACTGTCTTCCTTAGCAACCACAAATGCTAGATATGGACTTGAAACGCCTGCTCTACTGATACCCAAAGAAAAAGCAGACTAGGAAGGTAAATATGCTCACTGTTTATCAAGACAACACGTGTGACCTTGCCCTGTCCCCTTCTTACTACACTTCTGATATCAGGTAACAGCTGAAAGGCCTTCCCACACCCATGTTCCTCCTCCTCCCACTAGAAGGCAAACTGAGAAGGCAGCACTCTCGCTGCCAGCTGGCTGAGAACAGTGCTGAGGCCATGGCTGCATTCAGAAAACACTTGACTAAGGCATGACACAGAGCCCAGCTCCTCTGCCTCTCTGAGGGTTGAAGCACGGCTACAACCACCCACCTTTCCCTGACAATAACATGAAGACACCTGACTGGCGCCACTCATCAAGGTTAGGGTAAGTGCATCTAAGCAGAAAGGAACCCTGCTGTGTGACCAATGCCTGCCTGTGAAGTACTCGAAGCAATCCTGCTGGAACACTTCATATAAGATGCCCAGGAGCTGCCACATCTGCGGCGAGACAGCGCGGCACGTTAGGCTGTATGCCAGGGAAAGGATTTCCTCGTAGAATTCTAGAAGGGGAAGCTCTAGTTAGAATGTGAGGAAACAGACAGTGCCAACACACCTCTGCCATGTGCCACACGCTTCCCTGAACACCTTCCTCCTTGGCAGCAGCCAGAGGCTGCCTTCCACCCCACAGGGCAACAACTGCTCCCAGTGCTGAAAATATATTTAAATTTTCTATTTCAGCCTTGTATGGTGGTGCACACACTTTTCATTCCAGCACTCTGGAGGCAGAGGAAAGCAGAGCTCTAAATTCAAGGCCTGTATGGTCTATAAAGCAAGTTCCTAGACAGCTAAGGCAAATAGTAAAATCCTGGGGGGGAAAGAATCAAATTTCAGCGGGGGCATGCTAGGCACACCTTTAAGCTCAGCACTTGAGAGGCAGAGGCAGGCAGATCTCTCTGAGTTTGAGGCCAGCCAGAGCTACATAATAAGATACTGAACAAAAAAAGCAAACGCCAAAACAAAACAAAACAAAACACACAGAAACACAAAATCAAATTTCTATTTTCTAACATAAAACAATTTCTATCTACAAAATTCTATTACAAATGTATAGGAAAACTATATTAGCATGCCTCTATCATATAGATTTTAAATGTTTATACAATTACTAATATTCTTTGGCGAGCTTAAGGATACAGAGATAACATATCACCTATAGTTTTACCAACAAATATAAGATATATAGCATTTCTTGAAGTTACAGGACTTACCGTTTGAGCAGTATTCTTCAGCTTACTTCAGAATACATTACACACACTATAGGTAAAAAGGCCCAAAGAAGTGTTCTGTATTCACACACTCTATCATTACTCTCAGTTAAAAACTGTATCTAAATGTTCCATCAGAAAACACACAGGTCACTCTTATCTCTGAGCAAAAATATCAGACTCTTAAACTCTGCTTTTTCTCATGAAAGAACATACATTCCTAGTACATACTTAGGAAACAAAAACACCAAAAATCTTTTCTGCTAATTCACACTTCTGGTGAAATACTTGTCTAGTTTTGTGCACTTTCCCAATCCCTGACTAAAGCAATTTCACCTAAACGTCATCCCAGTACCTCTCTTTCCCTCTCCCCATCTTCTCTTTCTTTTCTTCTTCCTCCCCCTTCCCCAACTCAAATAGCTCAGACTGGCTTCAAAGGCTCACGGAGCCAAAGACTGATGGACAGATGACCTCAGTCTTCTGCTCTCCCTGTCCCCAGCCTCCCGGTTGCTGTCCTACCCACACCAGCATAGGCGGTGCTAGGAACAGAACTCAGGGCCTCTGTCACGCCAGGCCAGTACTGCACCGCCTGACCTATAACCCCAGCCCAGTTCATTCCTTAAAATGCAAATATTGCATTCTCCATCCTTTAAGTTTTCTAAAACCAGAAATTTTTCACTGGACACATTAAAAGTTTACTGCTAAATTAAAAACAGGAAAAAAGCAAGTTTTGTAAAATTACCTCACAAAGTTTAAAAGGCTAAAAAATGCATCTTGAGTTCATCAAATTGAAAAAAAAAAAATCTCAGTTTACCTTTTTCCAACCTTTGAACTTACCAAAGACATGCTTCTGTAAAACAAGATCAATGATTCGTAGACAGATGTTCTCCAATTGCTGGGTGATCTAAACATAAATTTTAAAGAATCTAAAATTCACTGTGATCATTCTCCAGTTAACATATAAATTAATATTATCCCAACAAAATATCTACAAGATATTTTTAGGGAGTGGAAGTTACAATCTTCATGTGAAAAGTAAACATGTAAGAGTATAAGGAAATTCTGAAGGAGACCAATGATAGGAATCAAAGTTAAATCCATAGAAAATTAGAATCAGATACTGCTTTACCTCATATTCTTCACCAAATACATTTCTAACGGATCAAAGATTTCTATGTAAAAAATCATAACATAAAAAAAAAAACAGAAAAAGTAAAAGAATCCTGTACAACCATAAGGAAGTAAAAAAAGTCAGAACCAAAACAAGAACTCAAGACACTAAACTACCTGACTGCAAAAAAATAAAGTATTCCTGCATAGGGCAGTTGCAGATCAGGACAGACTCGGAACAGATACTGTCAAGTGCTGTCACAAATAACATCAAACCCCTTTATACAAGAAATCTAACAATGGGACAGAAAAACAGGGAAAGCTTTTATATATATGTATATAAAAGCTCATAAAGAGATAGTCACTTTCACACATGTTGAGATCATGGACTGAACATGACTATAAGGCTGTGTCAGAAGAGTGGGGCCGGAAAGACAGGCACTCTCATCTCGGGAGTACACACTCCAATAAATCTCTGCCAACATCACCTCAAGGAATTCAACAGGACACAGAAGAGGCTGTTTTCCTTCCTCATGGAAGAAGGTACGGGAAGAATCAGGACCCAAACCTGAGAACCCTCCAGCCACATTTATTCAATTCTGCCCTAAACACACGTGGTCTCGGGTAGGGGCTAAGGGGCATAGGCTGAGGCTGGGGACAGGTCCTGAAGGGGCCTCCCTCCTAAGGAGGCCAGCACGCTGAGTGAACACATTCCAGTGAGGCTACTTTGGGCTCAGCCACAATCTAAGTGAGCTCAATAAACACGGCAGTTCCCCAGGGGAACCGTAGGTGACCAAACTCTGCTTAGTCACCGGGACCTTGGATGGAGAGAGGCAGGTGCTGTTCACACTCCCAGGGAAGGAATTTTAGCAAGGTCTATTATTATCTTCCTGAAAGATAAACACATACACTCACTTTTTTGCTAGCTTGACAACAGAAAACTCTCAGATTTTTTTTTTTAATTGATAAAAACTACAGCCTCTAAGAAGAGATTTGATAACTGGAAAAATGAGCAAGCATTGAGTTTAAATATCTTCTCAATTTAAATTTCCAATTATTAAATACTCAGCACACACACGGTCTCACTGTACAGCCCTGGCTGACCTAGAGCTCACTATGTACATAGTGGATTACTACAGTAATCAAATCCACAGAGCTGCACCTTCCTGCCATGCGTCCTGAGTGGCTGGCATTAAAGCATGCACCACATGAGCAGCTGCTAGATCAGATTTTTTTCCAAGACAGGGCCTCACCATGTAACTCTGGCTGTTCCTAAAACTCACTCTGTAGACCACACCAGCCTTGAACTCACAGAGATACGAATGCCTTTGCCTCCTAAGGGCTGGGATTAAAACTGTATGCTGGCCACTCTACCAGGCATAGTGGCCATTGTATCATTCATTATTTTTAAATAAATAAAAGTCAGTGGCGAGATACACTTTCATGTGAATGTATAATTCAACCTTAGAACCAATATCCTTAAAACATCAGATAGGAACGTATCTGCTTGGGTACCATTTTAGACTTCCAATTTTGCCCTTTCTAAGTAACCATAGGTGTGTTTTCCAGAGTCACTTTTACTAAGTGAAAATTCAAAGGTGGAGACTGAGCAGGAGGCGTCTCAGCAGCTAGGAATGTATGAGAAGTTCAGTTTGCAGCACACAGGCTGGGCACAACCACTGGCGGTAACTCCAGCTCCTGGGCACATGACACACCTTCCAAGGGCACCACATGGACACCCAGATGTACATACATGCACACAGCTGAAACATACATATACTAATGTAGCAATTAATAAAGAGCCGTAAATTTGAAAAAGAGAGTGAGTATATGGAGGGCTTAGAGGGAGGAAAAGGAAAAGAGAAATGATGTGATTATATTATAATCTCAATAAAAGAAATAATTTTAAGTCATTTTTTAATCTTTAAAAAACTCAAGAACAGGTGACCAGGAGACCAAACTGTAGCTGGTTTTGCTTCTAATTATGTTAAAGGCTTTACAATTTCCTCTCTAGGTAGGAAGCCAGGTATGATTTGCTCAGTGTATTTCAACTTTAACCCATACCTCCTCTGATAATAACTTTGATAGTAACTTTGAATTTTCAACATTACTTAAAGTTCAAAAAAATTAATATCAAGATTAAAAATGCAAAATGCAATTGTTGTCAAAATTATCCACTTTGCTCTCTCACAATAACCATACTTGGGAAAACTGGATTTGGTGAATTCTAAAGTCTTGTGGAATTGAAACTACAAGGTGAAGGAAGCATTATCAGCCAAAGTATAGCTATTTTAGATTAATTTGGTCTAATCCACTGTTACCAAGAAGACCTGAGTTCCAACAAAAAAACACAAAAATGAAACACTGACTACGGAAATTAAAGTTCACATAAAGCCCTGAAGGTCAGGAAGGCCCAGCACAGTAGCTACGTTAGCAATCCTGTGGGGTGGCTCTGCAGTCAGATGCTAACAGTACAACAGAAAGAGCTGCCACTGGCCTCCCAAACCTTCACATTCTGAGCAATTCTGCTACTGTTAGACATAGCAACCTGTGCTCACAAACACAGTGAGCACACAAGTCTTCATTAAGGACAGGCCATGTCCCTTGGGAAGGAGATTGTGGGTTTTAAAGGGAAAACAGACACTGGACAAGAATGTCATGATGTGACAAGAATGACCCATAATGGACCAACTGTGACCAGGTACAATAACCCTGAGCCTCCTGACCCTCATTTCTGCCTTTGCAAAAGTAACTCCATTACTTCTTGGCATTCACTCAACATAACAGCTCAACTCTTGTCCCTGGGCCTCAGATGTTGAGACAGTGTCATGACAGTGCACTATGTCAAAACAGCCTCTCTATTATTCAAATGCTGATTTCTGTGCTGGTGCAGATCTGATTCAGGACAGATCTGACCGATGCCAGACTTTGGCATTGTCATTTTTAAGAAGCAGCTTCTGTCTCAATGTTGTGTGAACATTGCTCTCCATCACCTTCTGGTTGGTTAATAAAGAGCTGAGCAGCCTATCGCTGGGCAGGAGAGTTAAGGTGGGACTTCCAGTCCCAATGAGGGCGCTCAGGTAGGGACCAGGGGAATGAGTGGCCATTGGACAAGGATGAAAGTGCCAGGTGGGGAGGCGGGGTGGGGAGGGGAGGGGACAGACTAAGATGTCAGGTAACAGGTCACGTGGCTAGGAAGTAGGCCGGGCCACTACTAGAGGATTAGAGCAGCTGAGAATCTGCCCAGCTCTCCAATTAACTCTTAGGGAGCTAGAGCGGGCATGAAAAAAACACTGCATTTTACACTCATGTGAGTTGGTGGAGTGACTGCCAGCACACATGAAGCCCTGGACGTCATCCCCAGCATAGGATGCATGTGATGACATGCACCTGAAAAGGTAAGGGCAGGAGGATCAGGAGTTCAGGGCTATCTGTTGTAGTAAATAAAGAGTGTTGGTCTACATAATGTTTATTATTACCCTTAAGATTATCACGCTATTAACCCGCTATCATAAATACACAAACCTGTTAGATTTTCCTATCTATGCTATCTCAATAATCTCTGCTGCCATCTCCCAACCCCCACCCAATGCCATACTCCTTAACCATCCTATCTTCCATGCACAATTTTACAGATACTCGCTTTTATTCTTCTTCTGGTCCTTTTCACACCATTACTGGAGTCCTTTCTCCTGGCTAACCCATCATGGCATCCTCCTTCCTCCTCTCTTCCCATCAATCTGTCCTGTGATTCTCCTGAACCCCTCCAATCCTGGCAACTTTAGCTACCCCTACCCCATTCTGCTCTGCCTGGGTATAGGCAGTTTAATCAACCAATCAGGTATGTCTTAGGCAGGTTTACAAAACAAGGATAGGTGTAACCAGATTTTGAGGGCCAGTAACACTCATCAGACCAACCTCCAACAACCCTCCTTGGCTACAGGGTAAGTATGGGGCTGACCTGGGTAACAGAGACCTTGTCTTAAAATTTAATTCTATATCTCAGTGTTACGCTGAGATTCGGATGTCCTCAAGTTCTTGCTTACTCTTCTCCATTCTCACTGCACCTCTGGCATCACAACCCTCTGCTTTACTAATTCCTGCCACATGTGAAGGCACCACCCTTTTCCACTAAGATCAGACTGTGGACTCCAGAAGGCAAGCCTATTGTTATATTCACACTGGAACCCACTGAATCCTGTCCTGGCACACAGCAGACACAATGACCTCCAGGTAGTACAAAGGCTTACACTGATTACTTCCAATTTCCCTCCTCAATCATCTTAATACAGTACTTTATTTCTGTGTTTGGAAAAAGGGTTTTACTATGTAGCCCAAACTAGCCATGGACTCAAAGTCTCCCTGCATAAATTACCAATATAACTAAATATAAATCTTTAATAGCAAGAGTTTGGGCTGGTGAAATGGCTCAGCAGGCAGGATCACTGCTCACAGTGCTGGAGAGAGAGAGCTTAGTGGTTAACATGCTTGCTGCTTCAGAGGACCTGGGTTCATATCCCAGTTCCCATGTCAGGTGGCCCAAAATTGCCTGTAACTCAAGCTGTAGGAAATGTGATGTCCTTTTCCAGCTTCTAAGGACACCCACATGTATGTACATATACACCCAACATACACACAAACACATAAATTCAAAAATAAATTAAAAGGGAAGAAAAAATCACTTGCCACAAAAGCCTGGCCAGCTGAATGCAGTCCCCAAAACCCACAATGGGAGAAGAGACTCCCAAAAGTTGTCCTTCCCGTTCCAGGTACTACATGCCATGGCATGTGCACGCGCGCTGCACACACAAGCGCACACAGATAAATTAAAAAGAAGATTTGTGAGCACTGGTCATATAAATCTCAGTTAACGTAACTATTATGATAACACTGAGGAGCCCCACCTCTTGGTGATCTTCCACGACTGTTAGGAGCGTGTCAATGGTGTGTAAAATCCCCATGGCCATGACAGTCTTGTCTTCCATTTCCTCATACTCATCACTTTGAAGAACTTTACCAAATATCTCAGCCTGTGAATATATTACATCATAATACTCAATCGTTGGTACCATTACACTGAGGCAAAGGGCAGTGCTGCACACCCAAATGCCAGTGTTTCTCAGACACTAAGTTCTGCACTTGATTGATAGACTCACCTTTTTTCCTGCAATGACAAGTCATGATATAGTATATGTACACGGTGTGTGTGTGAGAGAGAGAGATAACCATCCTTCTGTATCCATCGTAGTCACAGACATGAAACACATTAGCTACTGTAACCAGTAATTAATATTTATTTAAGTTCTGGTTATCTTCAGGCAAATAAAATTTAAATCTAGAAATGCTGAAAACAAGTGTTTCTAAAAAGAAAGATGTCACAGAATATTTAAAGATGAAATCAAAGATCACTCAGAAAAAGAAACAGAAACAGACAAAGAGATAAAAGTATAGGAGTGGGACTCAGTTCCAGTGAGAATTCCATATCAGGGGTATAGAAGAGGGAAACAATAAGAAAACTTTTATCAAAGAGGCAACAAGAAAACATTCTCCTGGGCTGGCAGGATGGTCCTGTGGGTAAAGGCCCTTGCCACATAGGCTCAGTGACAGGTCAATCCCCAGGGCACACACGAAGGTGGAAGGAGAAAATCACCTCCACAGAGCTGCCCTCCAGGCTCCACATTCGGCACAGTATGGCATCTCCTCCCTCTCTCCCTTCCCCCACCCCCACACACACTGTGGACCTATACTACATAAAAAATAAAAAAAAAATTTAAATTTTTCAAAAAAGGAAAATGAAATTCCAAGTACAAACTTAAGAGTTCAGAAGGCTCACATCCAGAGTGTCCTTACAACATTTTAGGATATCACAGGCAAAGGGACAATCTTTCAGGCTAACAGTCCAACCTCAGGAAAAACTGAATGACCAATGCAAATATTGTGATTAATATTTTGTTTACAAATAAAGCCCAACTCTAAATTCTGGAGTTTAATTTACTTGGGGTGGGGAGAAAAATTATTTAGACACCTCAGGGCTGTTCTGTTTTTATGTGTATAGGTGTTTTGCCCACATATGTCTGTGTACCACATGCAGCTGATCCTATGGAGGCCAGAATGTATCAGATCCCTAGAACTGGACTTACAGACAGTTGTGAATGTCCATGTGAGTGCTGGGGACAGAACCTTGATCCTCGGGAAGAGCAGCAAGTGCTCTTAAGCACTTACCCATATCTCCAGCCCCCATTAGGAGTTCCTTACCAACCTAATATACCCTGAGTTCATTCCTAGTGCCCTGTTGTGGCTTTTTCTTCCTAAAGGGAGTAAAGGGAAGGGGAAGGCTTATAAGACTCAGGAAGTACATGAAATTTACAAGGCTCACAAAAGAGAATTCAGAAAGATTCACAAGGCTCCTCTCCAAATTGCAAAAACGGCAAGTACTGGGGAGAGAGCAGCCTGGAGAGTCGCAGGGAGTCCAGGGTTGCAGCGCTCATGGTCCCCGTGCTGAAATGAGCTTTTCAGGGTTGCAACTCAGCCACTCCTTCTAAGCAACCCCAAGAAGACACTGTTCACTAAGCTAGACTTGAACTAGGCATTTCTTTGATCTGTCACATCTCCCCAGCAGAAGTCACCAACACTTACCAAGTGCTGGGTTGTGTCCACAGCGATGGAGGCCACCTCTTGACTGTACTCACAGATCAGCTTCTGGATGACGTTGGTCACATCATCATTCTCCGTCTCTCTAACGATATGCAGCAGCTCCTGGATGATGGGTCTCACATGAGGCTTCATGTGCTCCTTGGCTGATGCAGAAAGACAAATGGAGTCATCAGAAGCTGGCCGCTCACGCATGGTAGCACTAGGTGAGAGTCTAGATGCTGCTATGCTGTGCTGAACAGCCTCCTCGAGCCACGCAGCACCAGGACACGGTGTCCTACCTCAAGGCAACAGCACTGCACCCTCATCACGAGAAACTCTAATCACACAGACGTGTGTGATCAACCTGCCTATGGCTCTCAACACATCTGTGAACTCACAGAGTATGGGCAGCAGTGACCGGAGCTGCCACGACCCTGTCCCGTCTTTACCCTCCCGGCAGATCTTTGCAGCTCTGCCAACACTAGAACAGGCCATGAGCTCATGTTCTCATAAAGCTAAACTTACCTGCAAAGGTTATTAGGCTCTTGAGTAGAATATCTTCATGAACAAACAAACAAAATACCTGTGTCACTGCCCACTGGAAATATTTCTTGCTATTTTCTGAACTGTTAAAGCCATAGAACACTGGCGCTAAATCCTGGTGCTGTCCAATCTAACTTCTGAAACTGAGACAGGAGGAAGCAAAAGTCTGGCAGGGTGGCAGCCTGGTAGCCTTGTTAAGCTTCAGAGCGAAGCTGGGTGCCTTGCCCAGCTCCATGCAGTCAGTCAGAGAGGACCAATGCTGGCCCAGGCACCTCAATGCCCAGCTTACTCTAGTACACAGAAATTATTTAACTTGTTTCTCACTCTAAATTAACAGGAGTCCTAAAATGGATAGAATAAATACCTACAAAACTCAAAATGGGGTCAAGGGATTTAAACTCTTGACCCTCAAGCTTGGAAATCTCCTTCTTTAATTAAGAAAGTAAGACTATTTAAGGCCATTTATCTAAAACAAAAATAACAGACACGTGCGGCATCACCTTGCATCTGGTTGGAGATGAGGGACTGCAGTGCAAGGGCAGCCTCCACCTTCACTGGCATCTCCTCGTCCTCGATCAGGCTCTTCTTCGCGAGCTCAACCGCATTTCTGAGGTTGAGCTCATTATGAAACTTCAGAGAACTAAAGGCATGCAGCACCCAGCAGGACTGCAATGGAAGAAGGGTACTGACAGGGATCACAGCTCTCTGTGACTGACAGTGTCACAGGGACAAGGACACACACGAAAAGCCTTTTACTGAAGCATCACATTTACTTCAGAAACTTCTCTGCAGGTGGAGATCTTAAGAGTCACAGGAGATGTAAGGAAAACTTACTCTAGCTCGAAGATATCCCAGGTTCGACAATAGTAATGGAAACACATGATTCTGTAGGAACAGCTCGATTTGGTCCTTGAATAAACTCTTCTGTTAGGAACAGAAATTAAATTTCAGCATGTCAATGACAACATCATCTCTAAGAGCCACTTCCCAAAAAATACGTTTATGGGAACTTGCATTCAATACCCAATTTTGTAAAACTGTTTGATATAGACATGTATCTTTAAAACAAGTCAGGAATATCTTACAACCAATTTTGCATTCAATGATTTTTGTAGAAAGAAGAAACTATCCTAAAATCACTTCAGATCTTTTTTACAGGGCTACAGCTTCACAATGGTAAAGTAGCACAAGCAAATTTTCTTTTTAGCTAAGAAGTAGGTGGCAGAGCTGGAGAGATGGCTCAGTAAACACCTGCTTTTCACCCCTAGGGCCCAGACGGAGACAGGAGAGAACTGACTCCCAACTCCCACGTGTCCTCTGACCACCATACCTGTGTTGTGGGACACACAGAGAAACATGCACACACACTCAAAATAAGTAAATGAAATGTAAAAAAAAAAAAAAAAATCCCAGAGAATAAGAAATATAGTTTAAAAGACAGATTACAAAGGAAAGGATACATATAGTAAAATTAGAAATAGTCACCAAGATTTTTCATGCTTTTATTGGCTTGAGTGTCACAGCTTTATTGGGTTAAACTTTGACACTCTGAGCTAGAAGACAGCTCAGTTGATGGAGTGAGCCACAAAAGCATGAAACTCCCTGGTGTCAGGAGTGACGTACACAGCGCACATTGTAACACATGCCTGGGGAAGGCACGAAGGACAGCACCAGGCAGGACCCCAGAATTCAATAGCCAGTCTAGTTACTGCTAGGTCACAAGCCAATGAGAGGCCTATTTAAAAATAAATAAATACCAGCTAGAGAGATAGGAGCCCTGGCTGCTCTTCCAGAGGACACAGGTTCAAGTCCCAGCACTCATGGCAGCTCACAACCATCTGTAACTCCAGCTCCAGGGACTCTCACACCTTCTGGCTTCCTCACGCACCACATGTGCATATGTGCACAGACACACATGCAAATAAGCAAAATGATAAAAAAAAAAAAAAAGGTGGGAAACCACAAAGGAGGACATCTGAATCTAGCTTCCTAACCAGTGTGGATGTGCATGCTCACACACACACCACACAAAGGAAAAGAAAATGATAGTCTTAACCTTCAACAAAATCTCAGCCAGGGAGCCAATCACGTGCAGAGCTCCATCTTTCTTCCTAGGGTCAAAGTTCGGGTCTGTTAGTATTTGATAACAGAACGCCATCATTTTTGGCAACACCTAAAGAAATAGAAGAATTTATTCAATCTGCATGAATCTCCATCTTATCACCACCATGTTAATTATGCTGTGCATTTTCAAATTAATTTCCAAGATTAAACTATTTTATTGTGTTTTATTCATCAACTATATGTTCAAGAAGGTATCAAAGATACTTCAACATTTACCTCAGCAAAAATAAAAGTACTTACAGTGACAGTATATAAGTAATAATTATATAAATTTTCAAATACCGAGGTCATACTAGAATATCAAATCAACAAACTGTTTTTCAGTTTTGAACTTAAAAAGGACAACTGTGGCCGGACGTGGTGGCACACGCCTTTAATCCTAGCGCACGGAGGGCGGCGGGGGGGGGGGGGGGGCAGAA
>JAQQSO010003614.1:0-13424 GCA_028658305.1 Pachyuromys duprasi | reverse complement strand
AAAAAAGACAGCATCTTCAACAAATGGTGCTGGTCCAACTGGATATCTGTATGCAGAAAAATGAAAATAGATCCATATTTATCACCTTGCACAAAGCTAAAGTCCAAGTGGATCAAAGACCTCAACATAAAACCAGACACACTAAACCGGTTAGAAGAAAAAGTGGGAAAGACCCTAGAACTCATTGGCACAGGAGACTTCTTCCTGAATAGAACACCAACAGCACGGGGTCTAAGATCAACAATCAATAATTGGGACCTCATGAAGCTGAAAAGCTTCTGTAAAGCAAAGGACACTGTCATCTGAATGAATTGACATCCTACAGAATGGGAAAGGATCATTACCAATCCTACTTCTGACCGAGGGATAATATCCAGCATATTTAAAGAACTCAAGAAGTTAGAAAGCAATAAACCAAATAATCCAATTAAAAAATGGGGTATGGAGCTAAAAAGAGAGCTGACTGTAGAGGATTATAGAATGGCAGAAAAATACTTAAATGTTCAACATCCTTAGCCATCAGAGAGATGCAAATCAAAATGACTCTGAGATTTCATCTTTCACCCACCAGAATGGCTAAGATCAAAAACTCTAGTGCGAACGCATGCTGGAGAGGTTGTGGAGAAAGAGGAACCCTCCTCCATTGCTGGTGGGAATGCAAACTTGTACAACCACTCTGGAAATCAATTTGGCGCTTTCTTAGACAATTAGGAATAGTGATTCCTCAAGACCCAACTTTATCACTCTTAGGCATATATCCAAAAGATGCTCAAGTACGCAACAAGGACATTTGCTCAACTATGTTTGTGGCTGCTTTATTTTAATAGCCAGAACCTGGAAACAACCCAGATGTCCTTGGGTTGAGGAATGGATACAGAAATTTTGGTACTTTTACACAATGGAATACTACTCAGCAATTAAAAAGGAGGAAATCATGAAATTCGCAGGCAAATGGTGGGACCTGGAAATGATCATCCTAAGTGAGGTATCCCCAAAGCAGAAAGAAACATATGGTATATACTCACTTATATAGACCTATAGGATAGAAAGGTCAAGCTGAAATCTACACACCTAGGGAGGATATACAGGAAGGTGGACCCAGGTTGGTATGATCAATGCTCGTTTGGATGAACAAATGGAAAGGACATTGAGTGGAGGAGAAAACAAGCTACAGGACAGAAGCATGCAAACGAGGACCTCTGGTGGGTGGGGGGTCAACGTAGAGATGTATCAGAGCAGATATTAAGACTCCCGATCAAGCCTTTGGCAGAAGGCGAGAAATGATGATAGAAATGGAGGAGGTTGGTGAGATTTGGGGTGAACAAGAGCTCCACAAAGACCAAACTGATCAGGGCACAGGGATCTTGTTTGAGAAGGTTTCTACAACCAAGGACCACGTGTGGATGTGGCCTGGAACTCCTGCTCAAATGGGGCCCATGATAGGTTGGTGTCAGACTGAAGATGCTAGTGAGGGAAACAGGGACTGTTTCAGTCATGAACTTGATGGCTGACTCTTTGACCCTCCCCCATACATGCTGGAGGGTGACAGACTGGCTAGATCCCAGGGGAGGACATTTCAGCCAGCCCTGAGGAGACAGGATGAGCTGGGGTTGGATGGAAGGGGAGGAGGTCCTCCCCCTTTGGTGGACTTGGAGGGGGCGGGAAGGAGATGAGGGATGGTGGGGGATGGTGGGACGGAATGAGGGAGGGGGCTATGCTTGGGATGCAAAGTACCTAACCTCTGATTGATACAAAAATATAAAAGTTAATTAAAAAAAAGAAATACCTAAACAAAAAAAAATAAAAAGAAAACTGAGACAAATTAATGCTCTTTTTTTTTTTTTTTTGCAAAGTCTGGGGTAAGCTGAGTTGAGAGTTTCACAGTTCTTTACATTTGCTACATTTTGTGTTTTCTCAACTCCCTCTACTGCTGCCCCCTCCCCCTCCCCTGCCACACACACACACCTTGGAATAGAGCAGTAATGATTGAGATCAGTTTCAGCAAATCCATAAGTTCTTTGTCACAAGTCCTCTCATGAGGTAAAGATTCACTGTTGAATTTTCTGATTTTTGGTTTATTATTTGGCTATAAAATTGGGGCATGTGAGTATGTAGCAGAATACAAAACAGGAACAAACCCCAGGGAACTGTATAGTAAGGGACATTTCATAGAACAAATCTGGAAAACAGATCCTTCAGTTTGCTTAAAGTTTGTTGGGCACAGAGCCATTCTCACAGCAACTATCGGCACCTAAACTTACCAGATGCTGAGGAACCAAATTACACACAACAAAACCAAAATGAAGCAATGTATCAATCTAA
Source organism: Pachyuromys duprasi (assembly GCA_028658305.1). Taxonomy (NCBI): domain Eukaryota; kingdom Metazoa; phylum Chordata; class Mammalia; order Rodentia; family Muridae; genus Pachyuromys; species Pachyuromys duprasi. Next base: position 11,102 of record JAQQSO010003614.1, on the reverse strand, counting down.
GATTTCTAGTAAAAGGCATGGTGTGTGCAGTACACAAGAAGCAGAAAATGGCACTAAGAAAAGAGCTGTTTTAAGGTGGCTTTGAATGTATAAAGAGAAAAAAATAGTCTTTACATAAAAGCACCCTTTGACTTAAAACAAGAACTGTTGGGCAGAGTGCATGGAATCTTACAAAAGATGTGGGAAATAGTAAGATACAGAGAGGACAGGAGTTCCACAAGGAGAGCAACAGAACTAAAAATTCCAAAATATCTGAGCACAGGGATCATTCCTCACAGTGATACTCCAACCAAGTACCATGCATGGATAAAACCTAAAACCCCTGCACAGATGTAGCCCATGGCAGTTCAGTATACAAGTGGGTTCTATAATAATGGGAACAGGGACTGCCTCTGACATGAACTGATTGGCCTGCTCTTTTATCACCTGACCCTGATGGGGGAGTAGCCTTACCAGGCCACAGAGGAAGACAATGCAACCACTCCTGATGAGAGCTGATAGACTAGGAGCAAAAGGAAGGAAAGGAAGACCTCCCCCATCAGTGCACTTGGGGAGGGGCATATGTGGAGAAGGGGGAAGGAAGATGGGATTGGGAGGGGAGGAGGAAGGGGTTTATGGGGGATACAAAGTGAATAAAGTGCAATTAATAAAAATTTAAAAAAACAAATACTGTCCATTGCTGACCCCCCCAAAAAGAACAAAAGATGAATGTCATGACCTTAAATATAGGCAGCATACAATCCAATATTACCAAACATCTTGAATAATAATAGAAAAACTAAACAAACAAAATCTTTAGCTTTTGATGGTTAAGAAAATCACTGGATCTAAACCCAAAGTTTTACACATTAGATTAGAGAAAGTACGAAAAACAAAACAACACAAAAGCCTTAAAGATATATATTTTTTCTTCACAAAAAAGAAAGCAAGATAGTAACCTTAAATAATAAAGGAAAAAATAAACCAATTAAAAATATACTTTACTGTAACATTTCCCACCAAATTGGTGAAAGACCTGTACTGAAAGATCCAAGGAACTGTGAAGTTTCAAGTTCCAAATAGGAATCTCATCCAACCAGAGAAGAGCTTAACTGCTTAAAATTACTGGTGAAGAAAGGATTTGATCAAGGTCCAAGGTCCACATAGGAATGTCAAGATACATTTGTCTGACATGCTGGAAAACAGAAGACAGAAGATTTAGAATTGCTAGTGATTTCTCTGAGTTAGAAAGGAACACTAAAAACTCACAATTGTAAATGTGATTTTATTTTTCCTCACATTATGGGGTAAGAGAATAGCTGTACCAAAGCTTTAGGAATACATGGCTTAGGCTGACACCAGAGCATTTCTAACTATCCCTAGGCCTACATTTGGAAGATTCTAGCTTCTGTATAATCTAATCTTCTGCCCACATGAACCATGAAATCAAGGCTTCAGCTTCCATCTTCTAACTTAGACCTAGAATGTTTCAGCCTTTGAGACTTACTGCTGAATACGCTCAATCTTTCCAGCTCTCTCTGAACTCTGGCTGACTAATTCAACTCATCTTCTCTGGATCAAACTACTTTCCGACCTGAATGATTCAAGTTGGTTTCTCTCAGCTTCTGACTGGATTGCTCTGCTTGGAAAAATTGCCTGTGAACTGAACTGATAGCAAGAAGTGAATGGAACTGAAGGGATCTACATGAATTCCACTAAACTCAATGGAATTCAACTGAACTGCATGAACCCACCGTGTTTCTTGTTCTGTTTTCATGAGAGTTGGGCATATCTATTTTTTATTAATTACAGTTTATTCACTTTGTATTCCACCTGTAGCTCCCTCCCACCTCCCCTTCCAACCACACCCTCTCTCCCTCTTCTCCACTCATGCCCCTCCCCCAGTTGACTGATAGGGGAGTTCTTCCTCCACTTCCTTCTGATTCTGGTCTATCAGGTCTCATCAGGAGTGGCTGCACTGTCTTCCTCTGTGGCTTGGTAAGGCTGTATCCCTCTGAGGGGGAGGTGATCAAAGAACAGGCCAATCAGTTCATGTCAGAGACAGTCCCTGTTCCCATTACTATGGAACCCACTTAGACACTGAACTGCCATGGGCTACACCTGTACAGGGGTTCTAAGTTATATCTATGAGTAGTCCTTTGTTGGAGTATCAGTCTCAGAAAAGACCCCTCTGGAGTTGGGAGTATCTTATTTCTGACATTTTCTGTTAAATAGTTGGTTTTTGATTCATCACTTTACCTGCCCCTCAATTAGCTGTCATTATTTGGGAATAAACATGTGTTTTAAGGGTAGATTTGTATTCCAGCAGGAGGGATTAAAGATGTCCCCATGTGCACCATCCAGAAATGATTACTTCTATAAGCTATAAATAGTTTTCTTCGCTGTTGCAGAGAATTCATAGTTTTTTATTTCAACCCTGAGGAGGAAGATATGTGGGAATCTCTGTAAATTCAAAGTTAGTCTGGTCTAGATAGCAAGTTCCAGGCTAGCTAGGGCTAAACAGGGAAACCTTTTCTCAAATAAAAAATATTATGTATACAGATGGTCTTACACAATGATACATTACAAAAAAACCACACTATGTAATAATTGAAAAATGAATTTAAAAGTATATTTATAGATTCCTTAGAAAGTCTGATGGAAGAACTCTCCTCATTATCTGTTTCACTAAAATAGTTTATTTATTTTAATGTTTCATTTGTTTATTTATTTATTCATTTATATTTCTTATTATCTTAACAATTATTTACTCAGAGCCTGATCTTTCTCACCAATCTTAAGATTAATATATGAAACTGTGGTTATCATTCCTTTATAAATTTTGTCAAGCCACTTTCCTTTCCTGTTTTCTTCTCCTAGTAAATTTGTATGAACCTCCTCATTTCTTTTTACTATTTCAATTTATTTATTTCAATGTATTCACTTTTGTATCCCAGCTCTAGCCCCCTCTCTGTTCTTCTCCCAACCTCCCCCTCCATTTCTCCTCCTATGCCCTCCCATACTCTACTGATTGGGGAGGTCCTCCTCCCCTTCCATCTGACCCTAGCTTATAAGGTCTCATCAGGACTAGCTGCATTGTCTTCCTCTGTGACCTGGCAAGGCTGCATCCCCCTGGGGGAGGGGGGTGAGCTGAGATCCTGCTCCCTCAAGATCCAGCTATCCAGGTCTTACTAACTGCCCCCTCTTTCATGATTCCCTGCACTCTGTCAAAGGTTTGGTTATGAGTCTTAATATTTGCTTTGATTCATGCTAGGTAGAGTCTTTCAGAGGCCCTCTGTGTTAGGCTCCTGTCCTGTTACTTGTTTTATCCTACATCCAATGTCCATTGTATTTGTCTTTCTGAGTGAGGATTGATCATCTTACCCCGGGTCCTTTTCTTGTTTATCTTCTTTAGGTGTATAGATTTCAGTATGTTTATCCTATCTTGAGACCTGGAGAGGACAGAAGCTCCACAAGGACCAAATATATCAGGTCACAGGGGTCTTTTATGAGACTGTTTCTCCAACCAAGGACCATTTATGGATATAGCCTAGAACCCCTGCTCGATATAGCCCATGGTAGCTCAGTATCCAAGTGGGTACCCCAGTAAGGGGAACAGGGACTATTTCTGACATGAACTCAATGGCTGACTCCTCCACACACTCCCCCCCACACACACCGAGGGAGGAGCAGCCTTGTTAGGCCACAGAAGAGGACATTGCAGCCAGTCCTGAAGATACCTGATAAGCTAGGGTCAGATGGAAGGGGAGGAGGTCCTCCCCTATCAATGGATTTAGAAAGGGGTAGGAAAGAGATGAAGGAGGGATGGTGGGATTGGGAGGGAAGAAAGGAGAGGTTTATGGCTGGGATACAAAGTACATAACCTGTGATTAATATTTAAAAAAATCCAGCTATACCAGTCCTACACATATATCCAAAATATGCTCAACTATACAAAGACATTTGCTCAACCATGTTCATAGCAGCTCTATTTGTAATAGCCAGAATTGGAAACAGCTTACGAATACAGAAATTGTGGTATATTCACACAATGGAATACCATTCAGCAATTTAAAAAAAGAAAATCAAGAAATTTGCAGGCAAATGGTAGGAACTAGAAAACCTCCCCATTTTTTTATCCTCATTTCCAAATCTCTCTTTGTGCTATCTAACAATATGCCTTTCTCTTATTCTCTCTCCCTTTCTCTCTGTGTTTATATCTTTCTTTATATTATTTAGTTCCTGAAAGAGTTCACATATTAGGCATGTTTTTTTGTAATCAATCATTTTTCAATGGATATTATGATATTAAGAAGCAGAAACTAGTATTATGGTATATTACTCCAGGAAAAAAATGACACTCTTTATAATACCTAGTAATAAAACAATATATGAGTCTATGATGCTATATTAAGGAAATAATGTTTTAATCACCATTTTCTAGGCATTCCATGTTTAATTACCTGTCAAAAATATGATTTAATCTAAAATTGGTAAACACTTTTTACTAAAATCTCAATAGCATCCTTTTATTAATTATAATTTTTATTAAGTATATTAAGGAAAGATTTTCTAGTGCTGCCTCTGGATTTTTGTTAAAATAATTATCACAGTAACTTATATTTAGTTTACTAGGAATTTACAATTATCTTTCTCCCGTGGGGGGGTTCATTAATAGGAAGTTGCATTTTAAATACAATTTTAATTTTACAAAAATTCTGCCAATATATAATGTGAGAATGTTCATACAAATATAATTATGTACAACTGTGAGAATCAGTTGATATTTAATGTACCAAAACTTGTGTTTCTAATTCAGTCTAACACCTGTTTTTGCTTGTGTTCTAACACCAAAGAAGCCATGGCTGAAAGAGTACAGATATGTTTCATCCCCCAATTCAAAGACTCAATTATAATAGTGTTAATGAATGTTTGCTAAAACTAAGCCTCCAAAATGTAATCCTTATAATTTTATAAAAAATATTTGCTGTCTACAGTATTATTGTTTCCAAATTTTGAGTACATCCATTTTTTTCCTGGTTAGGAAATGATATTTTTCACAGTTTCTTTCTACTATCTACAACTGAACTAATTATTCAATCTGTCAGCTTAAACAGGTTCAAGACTTTTATTTGAAATCAATGTGTACTTGAGTTTAGCTTATACATGTGGACAGTTACATACAAGAAGAGTTACAGACTTAAGGTCACTGGGGTTATCACAATACCCTAAATGTTATTTCTACACTGAAGGCTTACAAGTACCCCAGATGGGATAAGCACATAAGATTTCAAGAATCTGTTCTTATTGGACTGGCGGAGGGACATAGGGTAATGTTGGGATTGACAGAGGACAAGGGAGGGGACTACAACCGGGATACAAAGTGAATAAATTGTAATGAATTATAATAATCAATAAAAAGAGAGAGAAAATCTGTTTTCTAAATATCATTGTCCAAAAAAGGGGTGTCAGGTTTCTCAGTGGAATGCTTAATTTGGTGACAGCAGTAAATTTGGAGAAAAACAGCATAGTGTTACTGAATAAGAAGGGCTGAAGTAAGTCAAGAGGATTGTAGGGAGTTCAGGAATATTGTCTAGTCTATTATCAGCATGGCAGAAAACATGGTGGCACACTGGAAGACATGGTGAAGCAGACTTCTACACCCAGATCTGCAATCAGAAGGAAGAAGCACTGGTCCAGCTTGGGCTTCTGAAACTCCAAAGTCCACCCCCAGTGACACACTTCCTACAACATGGCCATACCTCCTAATAAGGCCATATCTCCTAATTTGTTCAAAGAGTGCCAATCCCTAACATACATACAAGCAAGTATATAACATATAAATGAAACCATATGAGGGCCATCCTTATTCAAACAATCACACAAACACATATTTGCATGCAGTAGCAATTAGTTTAAAAAGAGGATAGAATTTGAAACAGCAGAGAGGAAAATTTGGACTGTTTGGATGGAAAAACATAAGAAAGAAATGGTATAATTAAGTTATAAAAGCTACCGAATAAATTTGAAGATTATTAATTGAAATTTAAAGAACCAAAATTTAAGCCTTTTACTGTTATTGCTATTCATCCCTGTGAATTGTTCATGTGATTTCCTTCAAAGAACAGTTTTTCTTTTGTGTGGATATTTTCTGAAATTTCCAACTCCAGAATTCTCAAGAAACAACAGTTTTCAATACACTAATGTAAAGAGTTGGGTTCAGATAATACAACAGAAAAATAACACATTCAAAAGTATTAAAATCCAAATAAAGTTTGTCCCCTTGTTAATATTGTTGTACTGGCATGAATTTCTCATGTTTATATATGTACAAAAAGTACTTAAGACATAGACAAAAAGGAGAAACAGGATGAAGGTCATGTGACAACTCTGAGCTAACTTAGCAACTTACAATCTGATAACTATGGTTTAAATAAAAATGACAAAATTCAAAAATTAATTATAAGAAATTACAATTAGACACATTGTCAATCAAGAAAATTCAATTGAATACTTTAATACAGACTAGCCTGACACAAAAATCAAAGAACCTGGGAACTTAAATATTACCTGAATCATAAAATATTTTCTTGAAACCCATCTGGTAGATATAAAAGAGATATAGCTTCTTTGGAAAACTGCCTGGCTTTAACAACTCATCTGAGATGAGTTGTGTCAATACTCTACCACTTCCATCAGCAAGTTAAATGTTTGATCACATTTCACAGGCAAGTATCAGAATAAGTGAAAGCAACATCCTGCTAGCATTGCTACTACTAATAATGATCTCAAACAATTGAATCCATGTTGATAGTAGAACAGAGAAATTGTAATTTAGCCATACAATAAATTAACAAGCACACAATTAAGTTCACTCCAACAACATATAAATTCATCATTGGGGCATGATGTTGTGTGAAAATTAAACCAATAAAAAGGTGATATAGTTTGGACTGATCACATTGATTACAATGAATCACATTGTTTTAGAAGACAGACATGTATGTAGGTTGCAAAACCATGAATAAAAGTAAGAAAAACTAAGTGTAAAACGTAAAACACACAATATTTATAGGATGCGGTATACACACATATAGGATGATAAAAACATAATAAAATTGAAAGACTAGTTATCACTAAATTGGTAGACTAGGTCTTCTTGTTCAGTACAATGAGATCAAACATGATCACACCAGAGATGAGCAGACAGACAGCAATTTCTTTTTCACCTTAAATGGTCATTATAGACACATTGTTTTCTCTTATTTGACATATTTTGTGTGTGTGTGTATATATATATATATATGTATATATATAAACATTTATATATGTTTCATGAGAAATGCATGAATATATCTGATTTATGTACCAAAAGGGACAAAGATAATATTACAAATTCTATAAACTGCTGGAGCAAATGTGTAATTATCTTATGCAAGGCAATTGAGTTAAGCCAAATTTATCAGAGTACATATTAAAAGTATCATTTGACTCTTAATTTGAAAATTAGGTATGGAATAGTCTACATTAATGCAGATTACATTTTCCTTATATTCTGTAATGTAGAATCTTGAATTTATATGAAACTAGGAATAGTGGCTTGGCTCAACAACTACTCTAAATATTCAAAATTACTGCCAACCTGAGAGGCTTAATATAATACACTCAGACAAAACTGATACATTAAAAAGTAAAAACCAATTATAAGGACAAAATAAAATCATAGGACAGACAAAAAAAAGAAGTAATACAATATAACTTATTTCACTTTTTGTCTTTTCCAATGGTTTATTGTTCAGGGGAATCATAATTCAAGAAAGATTATACCCTCTCTGTGGGTAACTTCAACAATCCAAGTAAAATATTTGACTCCCACATGGAATAGGTTATATAGCTCATTTGGAGGGCTAGTCTCTCAATAGATTTCACCCTAGACAGTCTTAACTCATCCACTTGCCCATCGTGTAGCTTATATTATTGTTATTGGTTCCTCTTTTAAACTGTCTGCTGCCATTCCTGCTTGCTCAATTGGTCACTGATGGTAGAGGTTAAGTATACCCAAACCAAGAAAAGTGATTCCCATCTGTCTTCTGATTTTGTTGTGGTAGGGTTCTTTATACAGTACATATTTAATGGAAAAGCCTCAATTTCATTGAACTCTTTTTTCCTCTCTCTATTTTTTCTTTTACAACCATTATTATTTGTCTGTTTTTAGCTTTTCTAGTCATATCAGACGATGGATAAGGACACACACCCTTACTATTCTGCCACCTTTTTCAATACTACCTATGAGACCTAAAAAAAAAAGCTGAATGTATCACAGACAGACTTTTAATTTCTTTTGGAAGAACAAAACAAAGAAACTAGACCCAGGGTTCTTTTCTGGGATACTCCAACCAAGGACCACTCATGGATATAACCTAGTAAATATTTTTTATGAAACATATTTCCTAGGCACATAACTACATTTATAAAACAGAATTCTCATTAAAAGACCATGAGGCATTAGTAATGTAAGTAACAGCTCACAGATATATGGCAGTGTGAGGAAGGACAGAAAATTCATACCCAAGAGGGATTTCCAATTACAAATCTCTAAAGTTTCAATATTCTACATAAATAATAAATGAATACTTTTAAATATCAACTTTAAATATTTTTCTATATTGGATATTTATTGCTAAATAATAGTACTTGCATAAATAGTACTTATTATAAAATTGTAATAAAAGATGAATGAATAATATGGCCTTCCTACTAATTGAGAGCCCAGTAGATAGCACATATTTTTGATTTTCAGTTTTTCATTACTACAAATTAAACTTTAAATTGGTCGCCAAGACCTTGTATTAACATTTATATACTCAATTTTCATGCAATCATTTGTTTCTAGACTATTTTTCTTTACCTATCCCACATTTCCAGTTGATATTCTGAATGAAGTAAAGATCGAGTGATGTGTAGTAGTCTGTGAGTTGTGTAGGATATTAATAATTTCTGTTATTGGAAACTTTGTTGAAGCCAAATATCACATGAATGGAATACAAACACTGTGAATGACTAGGAAAATTACTGTCTGCATAAAAAGAAAAATACATGTTTTAGGACAATGTCATTTCCTTGCAGCAAATTAGTATCTTCTGCCCTCTTATTCCAGTGATGGTAGCTAAAGCTTTGAATGACCACAGGCATTTTGCTGTTAAGTTACCACAAGGAGCACAATTAGCTATGCTCCCAAATCCCCAGAACTGTCACAATCCTTACTCCAGTCTGAAGACAACAGGCATACTCAATAACCATCCAGTGGGTGCTTATCTATGTTATCTTAACATAAATACCCATTAAAATTCCTTTTTTAAAAGTAATTGGGTTCTGTTTGTATGATAATTAAATATTGTATGCATCTGATTGTAAAATGGGGCGGGGGGGGGAATCAAAGATAATGTCACTGAAGGCGTCCCTTGTCCTCACAAGTCAAGTTGCTGAGGATACCAAATGAATGTGACTAAAATTTAAGGGGCATGTTCTCTCAACAGGCTCCCTGGCTACTTTTTCCTATAGTTCTTGACATTTTTAAATGAGAAAGCTTCACATTTTCTTAAGATAAAATATTTAAAGGTATTCAGACCTTAAAAATTATTTTATCACTGCAAAAGTGAGAGTGAGATAAAAGTCTGTATACCTAATTGTCTTTTTAATTTTTATTTTTTATATTAATATCAGTTTTTTCAGCTGTGGGCTCCTCCCTTTTTCCCTTACAATCCCACCCTTCTTCCCTCATTTCCTCCCATGTCCCTCTCCAAGTCCACTTATAGGGGAGGTCCTCCTCCCCTTCCATCTGACTCTAGCTTATCAGATTTCCTCAGGACTGCTGCATTGTCTTCCTCTATGGCCTGACAAGGCTGCTCCTCTCTCAGGGGGAGGTGATCAAAGAGCCACTGAGTCCATGTCAGAAAAAAAGTCCCTGTTCCAGTTAATATGGAACCCACTTGGATACTGAACAGCCATGGGCTGCATCTGAGCAGGGGTTCTAGGTTATATCCATGAGTGGTCCTTGGTTGGAGTGTCAGTCCCAAAAAAGAACCCTGGACCCAGTTTCTTTGTTTTGTTCTTCTTGTGGAGCTCCTGTGCCCTCCAGTTATTTCTATTTCCCCCATCTTTTATAAGATTCCCTGCACTCTGCCCAAAGTTTGGTTATGAGTCTCAGCATCTGCTTTGATACACTGCTAGGTAGTCTTTCAGAGGCCCTCTGTGGTAGGCTCCGGTCTTGTTTCCTGTTTTCTCATTCTTCCAATGCCCATCCCATCTGCTTTCCTGAGTGAGGATTGATCATCTTACCCATGGTTCTTTTTCTTTAGGTGTGCAGATTTTAGGATGTTTGTCCTATATTATATGTCTAGTACCCACTTTTAAGTGAGTTTATACCATTTGTGTCTTTCTGCTTCTGGGATACCTCACTCAGGATGATCTTTTCTGGATCCCACCATTTGCCAGAAAATTTCATGATTTCCTTGTTTTTTAAACTGCTGAGTAGTATTCCATTGTGTAAAGGAACCGCAATTTCTGTATCCATTCCTCCATTGAGGGAAAGCTAGGTTGTTTCCAGATTCTGGCTATTCTAATTAAAGCTGCTATGAATATAGTAGAAGTTCTTTTGGATATATGCCCAGGGGTAGTATAGCTAACTCTTGAGGTAGCACTATTTATTCCTAATTTTCTGAAAAAGCTCCATTTTTTCCCAAAGTGGTTGTACAACTTTACAAAACTCTGCTTAGACATAGCCCATAAACAACTCAATCTCCATGTGGTTTCCTAGTAAAGAGAACAGGGGCAGTCACTGGCATGAATTTGGTTGCCTGCTTTTTGATCATCTCCCCCTGGCAAGGTGGCCCAACTAGGCTACAGAGAAAGAGGATACAGACAGTCCTGATGAGACCTGATAGGGTAGGGTCAGATAGTAGTGTAGGAGGATCTCCTCTATCAGTGGACTAGGGAGGGAACATGGGGGAGGCATGGAGAGAGGATATGACAGGAAAGACATATCCTGTATCCTGGCTACAACCAGGATACAAAGTAAATTAATTGTAAGTAATAATAATAATGATGAAAAAACTCAAGCTAAG
>JAQQSO010003613.1:0-13425 GCA_028658305.1 Pachyuromys duprasi | reverse complement strand
AATAAGCAACAGGACAGGAGCATACCAAAGAGTGCCTCTGAAAGAATCAATATAGCAATGTATCAAAGCAGATATTAGGAATCACAACCAAGCCTTCGGCAGAGGGCGGGAAATAATAATAAAAATAGGGGAAGTTAATAAGACTTGTGGAGAGCCAGAGCTCCACAAAGACCAAACTGAGCAGGGCACAGGGGTCTTCTTTGGGACAGTTTCTCCAACCAAGGACCATGTATGGATATGTCCTAGAACCCCCGCTCAGAAGTGGCCCATAGTAGCTCGGTATCCAACTGAAGACCCTAGTAAGGGGAACAGGGACTGTTTCAGACATGAAGTTGATGGCTGGCTCTTTGACCCTCCCCCATACACGCCAGGGAGTAACAGCCTGGCTAGATCCCAGGGGAGGACATTGCAGCCAGCCCTGAGGAGACAAGATGAACTGGGGTCGGATGGAAGGGGAGGAGATCCTCCCCTGTAGGTGTTCTTGGAGTGGGCGGGGAGGAGATGAGGGAGGGATGGGGAGAGCGGGAGGGAAAGAGGAAGGGGGCTACTCAGGGGATGCAAAGTACCTAACCTCTGATTGATATAAAAAAAAAAATAAAGAGTCTAGAGTATTTTCATTTGTTGAATATTTAAATAATAACAGGGGAAAGTAGTAGAAATATTAGCCTGGAGACATATCCAATTTTTAAAAATTGAACTAAGTTTGGCTTTGCTTTTTTTCACAATTTTATTTTAAATCTTTATTTTAAAATTGTTTTCAAAGACAAAAGCAGAGAAAACAATAAAGTGAAACATCTGTACCTAGGAATCTGTTTCAGAGAATGTCAACTTCTGCTTTTATTTTCATTCATCACACCTATCTCTTCCTACTCTCCCATCACACACACAAATATTTTGTTTACCAGGACATAGTAAATCAAATCCAAAAAATAAGATTATGTCCTTCTGGGGCTGGAGAGATGGTTCAGTGGTTAAGAACACCAGCTGCTCTCCAGAGGACCAGAGTTCAATTCCCAGCACCCACATGGCAGCTCAAAATGTCTGTAACTCCAATTCCAGGAAATCTGGCACCCTCACATACAGCCATACATGCATGCAAAACACCAAAGCACATAAAATTACAGTAAACAAAACTTAAAAAAAAAAAAAAAGAGTATGTCCTTCCAAAAGCCTTCTACCAGGCAATACTATGATCAGACCCGACAGCTGCTTTACTCATAAACACCATGTAAAACTCCCAACTTATGTTCAACCTTCCTTGATAATCTAGCTTTTTATAATTGAAAATCTGCATTGCAGCATCCGGCATGGCTCCAGAGACAGACCTGATCAAGATGGTGAGGGAATGAAGGAGAGACAAACACAGATACACAGAAAGGAGAGCTGGGATCAGGTGGACTGGGCTCTCTGGTAGAGAAATGGCAGCAGTATGAAGCTCCGTATGTTTACTGTATACAGTCGAACAGAGAGGAGAGGTTATCATGAACAGGGAGGTGGGGTTATTACACCCAGCACACAACGTAACAAGGAGACAGGATTTTTACGCACAGCTAAATAAGAATCAGGTTTAGCTGTAGAAGTGATCTCTTGCAGAGAAGTCGTCAAGCCATAGGTATCCGGCAGGGAGAAAGCTATGATGAGTGTTTTCTACACACCCTGTTCACATCTACACAGGGAGGAAGCCTTTGCCACCCATCTATCCTCACCCCAGGTCAGGGGGAGGTGCTTGGCCATTTGCCCATGGCTCTGAGGCTTTGGAATCCATGGCATGGCTCTGCCTACACCAAACAATAGATAATCACTCAGGACTTCACACACTCAAGGCTCCTCATGCTCCACGCACTACATGTTGAATTTCTGAGTAAGACTTTTAGATTTTTTTTACTACATATTTTGCAATATTTTGTTCTCATATATTAGATAGAACATTTTAATTAGAATAAAATTAATTGTATAAAATAATGGGTTTCACTGTGATGTTTTATACAAGCATATAACCTATCATTTGTCCCTGGTTACTTAAATGTATATCCAGAGCTGAAGTCAACAGGCTGTAGCCTGTGAGCCAACCACCCAGTTTTTCACACAATACATCTTTGAAACACAGTGAAACAAGAACATTTATTTACTTCTATATGGCGTATGTCTGTTTCCACAGTGCTGTGAGAACAGCTGACATGAAGAGTCATGACAGAGACCATATTGCCTACAAAGCAGAAAACACTTTCAACCTGGCCCTTTAAGAGAAAGCCTGTGGAATTCCTCACCCGCAAGCCTGAACGAATTCTGTGACTACAAAAACATTTTTTCATACTTTACTGTGTAGTAGCTAGCCAAACATGTCATTGTCTTTCCTTATTGGTCACACACCTGGAAAGCTAAAAGTGACAAGGCAGCAGTGCCAGCGTCCATCCCAGGAAAGGACAGAGGGACACCAGGAAGAGGCATTCCCTCTACTCAAGAATAAGAACCTCTGGCCAAAAAACCTAGGAAAGTGAGGGCAGAGACAGATTCACCAATGACGTCACTGGGCGTGGTAGATCAGTCCCTGCTTCTCTTGTTGCCTAGCATGTACAGTTCAGGGTTACTTGGTTCTCTGGGCCTGTGCTGGGAGAGAGAGAACACCATAGTGGAATGTTGGCCAGTAAGCACAGAGAGAGTGGACCAGGACAAAAGCATGCCTAGTGACCTGCTTCTGAACCCCAGCCAGACTCATCTCTTAGTATTCAGTAGGAACTGGTCAATGGCTCAACCTATGAAAAAAGTGAGTTTGCTTTTGCCTAATCACCTTCTTAATTGTGCTCACAATTGGGAGCCAAGTGTTCAACACATCTTCCTTTACAGGCAGTGGGAAGAGAGTGACGCTTCATAGCCAAATCACAACGCACAATGAAAGGAAAGGTTGTCAACAGAGTCACATGGCACCAAATGATGAAATAAGGTAAGATTCACAATAAGTCCTCTTTTTTTTTTCTTTTTGGTTAAGCATTGCCATGACTTTTGTCCCTGCCACCAGACTAAGCAAAGCATCAATACTTAAGACCATCATATACCAATCAGGTTCTGCTCTAGGGGAGAAGAACACTTTAGATTTTATTTTAAAGAGGAAGTGTTTATTATAAGATACTATCTTCAAAGATTGGAAGAACAAAAGAAGACAACTACAAGATTGCAGAGAATCATCTACAGCATGAGCTTGGTGGACAAAACTCCCAGGAAGGGGCAGCCAAGCAGGAAGAGATGTGGTTTCCAAGACTGAGCAGCTAAGAGTCTCTTAGCTAATGCTGGAATCCAGAGGTCTCAAAGCTGTGCTCAGATTACTGTGGGAGGACAAGATGCCAGGCAAGGCCTCGGTTATCAAGGGAGTTCAAGTCTATCCGGTGAAGGGCTACAGCATGGCCTGTTCACAGCTGCCAAAGATGGGGACACTCAACTGCTCCTGGCAGCTAACGGGCAAAGAGCCACCCAAGTGACCCTAGAGAAATGAACAAGGGTAAGAAGATGTCCGAAAGCCCATCTCTTCTTCTGACAGTACCCAGCCTTTCTCTTGCCTCCCATTAGCAAAACTGGGAGGAGAGCAGCCGGCAAAGGAGTCTGAGAAACATAGTTCACGAAGTCCCACGCCAGCATCACAGATCACACATTAGAACGGGTGTGTTACTGAGAAATAACAGATCCAAAAGGCAGTTCACTTAGCCAACAGGCCCCTGTGTATTCATCCCGATAGTACAACGTAGCTTTAGCTATGAAAACCAGCTTTGCCGTTTACCAGCTAGCTGTATCGTGCATTGAAATTCTGTTACCTTCCCTATAAAACAAGAATGTAGTTAATACTGCATTTCCCTAGTGTGTAACATCTGTGATCCAGAAGGATCCTGAAGGACTCTAGAGAAAAAACTGGTCAGCTCTTACAGAGGCTGAGAAGCCTTGCAACCTGAACACTAACAACACGGTAGTGGGGGGGTCAGGAGACATCTCAGACACTGGCAGGCTGCTCAGCCAGGGTAAATGCAGCTCACGTAATAGCAAAAGAGAAAATTCAAATTACCAGACCAGCGATGATGTCAGGGGCTAAAGAAAGGCCAAGAGAAAGGCCACTCTGAGCCAGAGGGCGGCAGTGAATGTGGACAGAGGGATAAGTGTACCTCGCATGAGCCAGGGGCTGGTCTAAAGCTTGGCTCCCTGAAGTGGGAGCCCCAGGGGTGAATAACATTTTCTTATTTTCTTAGAATAAAGCAGCAAGGTCCCAGATCTAAGGCACAGTGAAATGGAGGACTTTCTCATTTCCCACTGAAAGTTCTAATGTTATGTTATTTCGGTTCCCCCTGCCAAAGAAAATCTGGTCTGAACAAACCTATCTTTGCTATACTGAAATCATTGCCTTTTCCTTCATGTATGAGTTAACTGCTGTTGCATATCTGAAGAGAACAGACTTCCAAACCATGGAGCCTGTGTCAGGCAAATAGAAGACTCCAGAAAGGCTGTGAAGCGGAATGCTGAGCCCAGGAGTGTCTTCCTGGTGCTATGGTTCTCATGTGGACAGAATTGTCTTCAACAGTGTTCTCATGGCCCCTACTCTAACCATTCTCAACTATAGAATGCAGGATCTGCTGTGTATTGTTGCAATTTGAGTGGTCACCTTCATGGTTGTTTCTGCCTATGATGTCTAGTCCCCGGTCCCTATCTGTATGCCAAGCTGACTGACTAATTCTTATTCTGTCATCAACTGCATGAGCACAACCTCTGCCTCTTGCCAAAATAGCCTGTTGTTATCATCTGGCATAGACTCTCAGAGAGCTTTGAAGATCCCACAGTGATATCTCTTCACCGAGACAGCTGAAAGCCAGGCCCTGTGCCTTACTCAATGTACCTGTCATAGTAACTCTGAATATGTAATAGGGAGGGTAAATGATAGGCCTGGGATTGGGGATTAGATGAGTTCTATGCCCAATGTTAGAACTCAGATGTTATTCAGTCAACTCTGGATAACTGTGAAGGAAGGATGGCCAACCAACTCTCTGGTGGATCAAAGCTGCTCATCCATGTCATCGGCCTCTGTGAGAAAGATGGAGAGCTAGAATCCTGTTAGAGAAGAGGCACCTGGGAGAGGCAGGGAACAAGATTGGAGAAAAGGGGGAAGCAAACCTTGGCAGACCCCCCCAGGATTAGATGGTTGCTGAAAAAGAGAGAGAAGCACGGACAGAAACTCCCATTGCTCAGGATTTTGGAAGAATGGGGAAGGATGCTGGACCAGCTTTCTGAAGGGGAGACAACGAGAAAGCTTGCAGGGGAGGGAGGAGAGTTTGATTTGCTCACGTGGGATGTCACCTGCTCATTGGGACCCCCTCACTAGAGCTCCTCCCAGCTTGAATGAAGAAGCATCAGCTCATGTCTAAACTCTAAGGTTCATGAACTTCTCCAGGCTTTGTTCTCAGCCCCCGTTTCTCCCGTGAATTGAAATAAATGAATAATGGTGGTTTCTGGCCACTTGCTTACAGAGTTTTCATGTAGCCGTGGAAAGAGAATGAGGTGGGGGGTGGGGAGGATGGGAGAATCACTATTGACAAGGATGCTAGAAACAGAGTTAATAGCACATCATGTGTGAGCAGGGATGAGGACAGGCAGGGATCTGAAGCCAGGGCCAGGCTCTAGCCCCAGATGCTTGTCATTCCAGCTGTGCTAGTGATGACACCAGAGGTGACAGATAACTCTCTTCCACTGTTGTGTGAGGTGTAATAGTGTTGTCTGGCCGCCTTTCCTGTCCACCTTCCTCATTTCTGCCCGTGGGACTGTGCCTCTAGTTTTTAATCTCCAATAGGACATCATCTGGAGTCCCAGGGGAAGAAGGAACTTCAGTTGAGTTCACCCAGACCACATTGGCCTGTGCCCGTGTGTGTGTGTTGGAGGGAGGGGAATTGTCGCCATTATTGATTGATGTGGGGCTGGGCAGCCCACAGTGGGAGGAACTATTTCTCAGGCAGCTGGTCCTGGTCTATATAAAAAAGGTAATTATCAGTGAGTCAGGGGGTGAGGCAGTAAGAGGCACTCCTCTGAGCTGCTGCTCCAGGTTCCTGCCCTGATGTTCCCTCAGTAACAGATGGCTTCCTAGAAGTGTGACATAGGCCATTTACTCCCAAGTCCATGGTATTTATCACAGAAGGAGAAAGGTAGGCCAGGACACAGCAAAAAACTGTTGGGTCTACACACTCCTCTCTAATGAGAGGATCATTGTAGGTCTATTTGTTTGCTTTATTTGGGTTCTTATATCTACCATCCTTCCCTTCCACAATCCCTTCCAACACCAAGTAGGAGAGACAGAAAGTTAGTAGGGAAAGGGGTTGTTTTCTTCTATAGGCTACTTCCTCCTGAATAGGGACATGGTTCCTTGGGGCAAGTCCCATCTTCACAGTCAGGATATCCAGTGAACCAGCCAACCAGCCAACCAGCGAACCAGCGAACCAGCCAACCAGCGAACCAGCGAACCAGCGAACCAGCGAACCAGCGAACCAACCAACCAGCGAACCAACCAACCAGCGAACCAACCAACCAGCGAACCAACCAACCAGCGAACCAACCAACCAGCAAACCAACCAACCAGCAAACCAACCAGCGAACCAACCAGCGAACCAACCAGCGAACCAACCAGCGAACCAACCAGCGAACCAACCAGCGAACCAGCGAATGCAGCAGCAGTGGGGGAGGGGGCAGCAGCAGGGAGAGCAACAGCCCCCACAGACCCTCTTCGGGCTCTCCCATTTATAGCCTCTCAGGACTTCCCAGATTTAAACTATCTGCAGCTGGCATAAATCATGCCCCTCCCAGAGCACGAGACACATTATAGTTACCTGCTGTGGATAATCTGAAGCAGCCCCATATCTCACACCTGAGATTAAAACAAAAACATAATCTTGTAACAAAACTGGGATTTTAAAGAAACCCAAATTCTCACTACGTATAATCTTTAAGTTAAATGGCATTGCACTAGGAATAACTGTTTATAAAGAGGAGACTAGAGATAAGGGAGAGTCATCATTCTATTCCCTTCTAGCGCTGTTGCTACTTGGTCTTTTATCACAAATTTTACAGATTTTTGTTTGGTGTGTGTCCATCCATCCATTCGCATTATCTGCAATAAATGTGTGGTTTCCAATTCTACTGAACAATTTGATGTCTGGATTTCTTGTAGCCAGCCCCCACCTACCCATTCTTGTCTACTCTTGTTGAATATGCTCCTCAAAATCAAAGAACTTGTTCTTGATTAAGCCATAGACTTCAGAAAGAAGAGTTAAAATCGAAGTAAGAAGGCACAAATCTTTGGAACTACTGATGGTTCAGTTGTGTTCCAGATGGGACCACTAAGGGAGACAAGCATTTATTTCTTTAAAGAAATCATTTTTATTTCATGTGTGTGAGTGTTTTGCCTGACTGTATGTATCCATGCCTGCCTGGTGCCCGAGAAAGACTTAAGGGTAGACCAGCTGCTCTGGAACTGGAGTTAGAGGTGGTGATGAGCCATCAAGTTGAAGCTGAGAATTGAACCCAGGTCTGCAAGAGCAGCAAGTGTTCTTAACAGCTGAGCCATCTCCCCGGTTTACAGAGCCAAGCAATTCGTGAGGATGTCAGCATCTCATTGGAAACTGCCCACTGTATATTAATTACATACCAAAGGCTCAGAGAATTCAGAAGAAAGGTCTCTGTCTACATCCTGCTTGAAAATTGGAACTTCAGAACTTCAGATCCAGGAGAAGGGCTTTGTAGAGACAACTGGAAAAAAAACAAAAAAGAACAAGATATTGATATCAGCTCCTCAAGGTCTGTCACAGTTGACAGGGATGGATTAGCAAAGAACATCCATGTGTTAACAAGGCCTGTTTTTCCCACTGCACAATATACATGAATTGCTGAAGACAATTTGCAAGAAGAAGCCCATTCATGTCAGCCAAGCTGGAGATGGGAAACTCAAGGTTCAAACTGACCTCCCCAAGGACAGGAATTGGAAATATTTATGAGGGAATATTTGTGGGAAAAGGTGATGGGAAGGTGACCAAGAGCAACTGAAATGGACTAAGTCTAAGGAGCAGTCAGGGAGTAGAAGCATGGATAGAGGAATGGATCTAGGAGTGGTAGTGTGGATGGGGATGAGCCCAATAGGCTCATATGTTTGAATCCTTGGTCTCCAGCTGGTGGAACTGTTTTGGGAAGATTAGGAGGTGTGGCTTGTTGGAGGGGGTGTGTCACAGGCTTGGGATTTGAGGCTTCAGAAGCCTCGACTCTTCCCAGCGTTCTTTCTCTTCCTCTTCCTTGTGAATCGAGAAGTGAGGTCTAAGCTGTTTCTGCAACCGTGCTTTTGCTCCTCCATCACGAACTCTGACCCTCTGAAACCTTAAGCCCATAAATGCTCTTGTTTATGATTTGTCTTGTTCATGGTATTTTTCTGTTGTCCCAGCAACAGAAAAATAGCTAAGACAGAGGGCAAGAAAGTAGGAGTCAGTATGCCTAGGAAACATTCAGAAACTACGAGCAGGTGGTTTCTTTATACCACTCAAGGGATTTGGGGTGTCAATCAATCCTCCAACTGCCCACAAAGTGAGGGCACAAATGATCCTAGAAGACTAATCTTTGTTGCTAGACAAATAATGAAACGGGAGATTTTATAATAACAGTGAAAGTTCCTGCTTGTAGAATGTACTGGTAGCATTTCACAATAAATCCTGAGCAAACAGATGAAAACGAGGCATCAAACAACCCAAGGAGCAAGTAGCCCAGAGCAAGTACATGGGCATTGCCTTTAAAGGACCCGGGGTATCAAAACAGTGGGACAGCGCATGCGTTCCCCGCATTTTTGGGCTTTAGCTTAAGGCCTTTCTGGTGATCCTGCTTGACCGGATTTCTACTGTACCTGAAACAATTGTAACTATACATGCTCCTCCTTTGTTTTGCTAGCAGGTGATCTTAAAATGCCATGTGTAACTACATCGGGAAAGAAAGTTTCACAGAGGACTGAAGCAGGCAAACGGGATATTTTAGTAATTTGGGACTGTACTTGGTTTGGTTCATGCAATCTCCATCTTATAATGCATGTGGAAGCCCAGCCTCTTCACTGACACATAACACCTCTCTCTGGAACAATGCATCCAATAACCTCAGATCCCCACTAACACGGCCTGAGTATACACTCAGGCTACGTGTATACCCCTCTCTGAATGTTAGGATAAGTTTTTCTTCCCCCTGACATTCATCGAATGTGGACAGATTCCATTCAATCACACCCTCCTTGTTGAAGAGAAAGGCCTGAACTGGTTTGGGGGTACACGCACAATCCCACAAAACTGTGTCGCAAGTAAATGTTTGGAGAGACTGTCTATTGACCGTCTTATCCCTATGCATAATTGGGCATGCATATGATCAAAATCAGATGCATTCTGGGAAGAGACCAAACAATAAAAGCCAGAGCCACCCTCTTCATGACCCTTAGTAATCACTCTCCTGAATTCCCAGAAGAGGAAGCTCCACACACAGCCAGGCACCTTCAGTTTGAGCGTCTCCACCCTTGTTTCCCACGGCTTACTTGCAGTGTGTTCTGACCTGCTCTATACCTTTGCTTTGAATACAATTTACTGTTGCTTTTGTGAATCTGTGTGAGCCTTGATTTCATCTCTCTGAATAAGGGTCCAAGAGCCTGGAAGCACCTGTACCAGACGCTGACTCCAGGACCAGGACCACATTCCCAGAATGGTTCAACTGGCAGCTCCTTGGCGTTGTCCTGGTAGATGTATTTGGTGTGAGGTTGTGGCAGTCTCCAGACTGCGGCTCTGCTGAGCTTTCATGTTTGTTGTTAGGAGCTCTACTAACAACTCTACTCACAGCTCTACTCACCTTGGGGGAGCGTTGAAAAAAGAAACTCCATTCTAATCCCTTCCTTTTACATTTCACCTTTTTAAAGCATCCCTGATTAACCACCCCACAGCCAGGTTTGTGTTGTTTTGTTGCAGGATGGACGTACCTCATACTTTGATCGGATCTCACCTGGCTGAAGGGGGAATGAGGAGTGGTCATGAGCCCTGTCAACCCCTTGAAGCCACATGTGAGCAACAAAGGTGTTCAAAGCAGCTGTCAGGCTTCCTGTATGTCACTGTAAAGTTCCAGTCTTTTTGGTCCCCAGACAACACTGTGTGTTTAGGAGTTGTATTTCTACAGAATCTTTGCAGGCAGTGAGTAAAAGGTTTAAGATACAAAACTAACAAAAGTGAAAGGATTCAGTTTTTATAATTAAAAAAAAACATTATTATTATTATTTTTTTTGGCCAGGTGTGGTGGTACACACCTTTAATCCCAGAAGAAGTAGAGGCAGAGGCTGAGGCGGGTAGATCTCTGTGAGTTCAAGGACAGCCTGGTGCAGGGAATCCTGTTGGAAGAAGGGGGAGATAGAAAGACCTGGAGGGGACAGGAACTCCACAAGGAGACCAACAAAGCCAACAAATTGGGGCCATGGGGCCCTGCAGAGTCTCATGCACCAACCAAGGGCCATTCATGAAGAGAACCTAGACCCCCTTTCTTAAAAAACAAAGCACAAAAATTGCTTATAGTCACACCGATTTCTTGAGAGTAATCAGTAAACTCTGAGGGAACTCGTTGCATCCACCCCGCCCCGTGTTATGGATGTTCTGCATGTGGCTACCACTAGCAGTGTGACAACTGACCAAAACGTTTGTCACCAAAGCTTGTACCCTGACACAGCGGATCCCTAGGAATCTCACACACTCACATCAAGGCCAAATTGTGTGTCTTGCAGGCTTTCTGGAGTGCTCCGTGCATTCTCGATCAAGAAGACAATTTTAGAATTTGTTACACCTAACAGAGGCTTGAGGTAGGTACTCAAAAGAGAAAAAAAACAAAAACAAACAAAATAAAACCAAAAACAAAGATAACAAACTTTATTTTGTTTTCTTCTTAAGCTTGAATGTTTAAATCACAAATAGGATAGAATCCATGTTTTCTAGGCTACCTACTTAAAGGTGAAGGAAAACTTGGGCTGGAGAGATGGCTCAGATGTTAAGAGCACCAGCTGCTCATCCAGAGGTCCTGAGTTCAATCCCCAACAATCGCATGGTGGCTCACAACCATCTCTAATGGGATCTGGTGCCCTCTTCTGTCTGATGCTCTCTTCTATCATTCGGGCATACATGCAAACAAAGTGCTCATATACATACATGAACGAATCAAGAAAGGTGAAGGAAGACTGCACAGTTTCCTATTTAAAAGCAGATAAACGCTCCAAGAGAACTTCAATTCCCAAAGATCAAATCCCACTGTAACACCAGTGTCCTTCCAAAGTCAGGGCTCAGTTTTGAGAAAAGCCTTATTTTTTTTTCTCTTTCTTTTTTTATTCTGTTTTCATCAGAAATTTTTTGAACTTTCTCATCCCTTCATTTCCCCGGTTCCTAAGTTTACCTTAACGCCTGTAGCACCTATATTCTTATATTCCCTAATTTTCTTTATTGAAAGACGTGTATTACTTTCTTCCCAACAGAGATCTGAACTGCTCGTGGAAGTTTGAGGCATTAAGCAAAGACAACCAGCTGTCATTTCCCTGTCACAGCATGTTAAATGCATGAGCAGTATTTTGTTCATCGAAAGACACAGCTGCAGCTGATCGGTTGTGGTGCATGCCTTTAATCCCAGTGCAAAGATGTAGAGGCAAGTGGATGTCTGTGAGTTCAAGGCCAACTTGGTTTATAGAGCGAGTTCCAGGACAATCAAGGCTACACAGGGAAACACTGTCTCCAACAAACAAACAAACAATATCTGGACTTCACACCTCATGGTTGTCAAATTAACAAGGCAGACTCAAGGTCTCTACCTAAAGTATACTGGTCACCAACATGACTTTTACAAAAAACAAAAATAAAACAAAACAAAAAATTAATTTATCAGGAGGGCAAGCAGCAGGAGTGGAAGACCCAATTTTCAAAGCTGCCACCCTGACAGTTGGGCGAAGGGAGGGGTATGACAGTCAGTTAAGAAAGAACACATAAAGTAGGTTAAATCTCCAAAAGCAAGAAACCAGGCAGATGAAGTGTAGAGGGCCTGTGGTTTTAGTTAAGGTTTGTCCTATACAGGAAGCGTTCGTCTCGTTTCCTGGGTGACCAGCAGGTGGCAGCAGAGAACAATGCATATTAGAAAATTGTCCAGAGCCCTGGGAAGGCACCATTAGAGGAACCAGTTTACCAGAAGTCTGCTTACCATTTTCTACTGTTTTTTGTTTTGTTTTTCTAGACAGATTTTCTCTGTGTGTAGCCCTGGCTGTCCTAGAACTTGCTTTGTAGGCAAAACTGACCTCTAACTCACAGAGACCCTCCTGCCTCTGCTTCAAGTGCTGGGATTATAGGCATGTGCCGCTACAGCCCGGCAAGCTCTGTTGACCATTTTCTATGATTAATGGTGTGAAAACGTTATCATTTAGTAAACCACACTTCAGGTTCTGAATTTCAATCTTCTTCTAAACTACAGAAACACAGTGCTGCCGGTGGAAGAGAGCAAACTTCCTCTGTGCCATCACACGAGAGGAAAAGAACCTTTACAGAGCATTGCTGGGGGCTGTAGTTTTGATAACAGCACATTCTCCATTTTGGATGCCCAACTTCATGATTGTGGGGAGGCATGCTGTGATTGCCAGTCTCATGATTTTTTTCCAGTCCCCTGAAGATCCGGAGCCCACAACCCTTCTGTCCAGTTTTTATAACACTAGAGCCCTCGCCCCCAAGTTGAGAAGTGTTCTGAGAGAAGAGACCTGGTTGGTTTTTAGCCAACTTGACACAAAGTAGAATCATCCAAGAGGAAGAACCTCGCTTGAGGAATGGACACCATCAGATTGGCCTGTGGGACCTGTGGGGCATCTTCTTAGTACATGATTGAGGGGAGGCAGCCCACTCCACT
The DNA here is from genome assembly GCA_028658305.1 of Pachyuromys duprasi. NCBI lineage: Eukaryota > Metazoa > Chordata > Mammalia > Rodentia > Muridae > Pachyuromys > Pachyuromys duprasi. The sequence continues at coordinate 489 of JAQQSO010003613.1, read as the reverse complement.
GTGGGTAGTGCCATGCCAGGCTGGGGTCCTGCAATATTCAAACAGCAAGCTGAGCAAACCACACGGAGCAGGTGAGTAAGCATCCTTCCTCTGTGGCCTCTGCCTCTGTTCCTGCCTTGCCTTCTTCCAAATGGACTGTGAGCAGGACGTGTAAGTCAAACTCTTCCATCCAGCTTGTGTTCAGTTACAGTCCTCATCATGGCGATGTAAAGCAAAGCAGGACAGGAAGCGTGCTATCAGACTAGTGGTCTTTAGTACTTGCATGGGTTTTGCCTCAGTCCTGACTCTATTTTCTGGTTCTGGGTTGCTGAGAAAGCTTCTAACCAGCATCCTCCAAGACAATTTAGATAAGAACATAGAGTTAAATGATTAGCACGACACTTTGCACATGGGGAATCTTCCATAAATGTCAATCATCTTGACCAGCCTAAGACAAATGAGGTGGTAAATGTACTCAGCTACGGCACGGGTGTTGCTAATAGTTCTAAA
>JAQQSO010003612.1:0-13426 GCA_028658305.1 Pachyuromys duprasi | reverse complement strand
AAAGAAACATATGGTATATACTCACTTATATAGTCCTATAGGATAAGAAGTTCATGCTGAAATCTATACACCTATTGAAGATACACAAGAAGGAGGACCCAGGTTGGTATGATCAATGCTCGTTTAGATGAACCATAGGGATGAACATTGAATGGATGATAAAACGGGCAACAGGACAGGAGCATACCAAAGAGGGTCTCTGAAAGAATCAATATAGCAATGTATCAAAGCAGATATCAAGACTCACAACCAAGCCTTTGGCAGAGGGCGGGAAACAATAATAAAAATAGGGGAAGTTAATAAGACTTGTGGAGAACAAGAGCTCCACAAAGACCAAACTGAGCAGGGCACAGGGGTCTTCCATGGGACAGTTTCTCCAACCAAGGACCATGTATGGATATGTCCTAGAACCCCCACTCAGAAGTGGCCCATAGTAACTCGGTATCCAACTGAAAACCCTAGTAAGGGGAACAGAGAGTGTTTCAGACAAGAACTCGATGGCTGGCTCTTTGACTCTCCCCCATACACGCCAGGGAGTAACAGCCTGGCTGGATCCCAGGGGAGGACATTGTAGCCAGCCCTGAGGAAACAAGATGAACTGGGGTCTGATGGAAGGGGAGGAGGTCCTCCCCTGTAGGTGGACTTGGAGTGGGCGGGGAGGAGATGAGGGAGGCATGGGGAGAGTGGGAGGGAATGAGGGAGGGGGCTATGCCGGGATGGAAAGTACCTAACCTCTGATTGATATAAAAATAAAAATTAAAAAAAAAAATGAAGGCACAACTTACACCAACCTATGGGGCACAATGAAAGCAGTGCTAAAAGGAAAGTTCATAGCAGAAAGAAGTTTGAGATATATCATACATGAAAATTAAAAGCAACCCTAAAAGCCCTAGGAAAAAAAAGAAGCAGACACTCCCAAGAAAAGTAGACAATTGGAAATAATCAAATTCAGAGCTGAAATCAATGGATTAGAAACAAAGAAAACAAACAAACAAAAAAAAGAAACAAAGAAAACAATTCAAAGAATCAGTAAGACAATGAGCTGGTTCTTTGAGAAAATCAACAAGATAGACAAACCTTTAGCCAAACCAACTAAAACACAGAGATAAACTTTAAAAATCAGCAAAATCAGAAATGAAATGGGAGACGTAACTACAGACAGTGAGGAAATCCAAACAATCATTAGGTCTTACTTCAGAATCCTGTATGCCACAAAATTTGAAATCTAAATGAAATGTTCAATTTTCTTGATAGATTTCCTCTACCAAAATTAAATCAAGCTCAGGTAAATGGATAAAATAGTCCTATATGCTCCGTGGAAATAGAAGCAGTCATGAAAAGTCTCCCTTCCTAAAAATGTCCAGGGTCAGATGGTTTCCACACAGAATTGTTTCAGACCTTCAATGAAAAGCTAACTCCAATTTTCTTCAAATTATTCCACAAAATAGGAACAAAAGGAACATTACTAAACTCATACTATGAAGCCACATCACCTTGATACCTAAACTATACAAAGACCCAACAAAAAAAGAGAACTTTAGACCTATATCTGTTATGAACATAGATGCAAAAATACTCAATAAAATACTTGTAAACTGAATCCAAGAGCACATACAACATCTCATCCACCATGACCAAGTAGGCTTCATCCCAGACATTCAGGAGTGGTTCCACATACAGAAATCCATCAATGTAATTCCCCATATAAACAAACCGAAGGAGATAAACCACATAATCATCTCCTTAAATCCCAAAAATGTATTTGACAAAATCCAACATCCATTCATGTTAAAAGTCTTGGAGAAATCAGGGATACAGGTCACACACCAAAACATAGTAAAGACAATGTACGGCAAACCTATAGCCAACATCAAAATAAATGGAGAGAAACTTAAATCAATCCCACTGAACTCAGGGGCAAGGCAACATTGCACTCTCTCTTCATATCTCTTCAACACAGTACTTGACGTCCTAGCTAGGGCAATAAGACTTTTAAAGGAGACCAACAGGATACAAATCAGAAAGGAAGAAGTCAAAGTATCACTATTTGCAGATAATATAAGAGTATACATGAGTGACCCAAGAAATTCAACCAGAGAACCCCTTCAGCTGTTAAGCACCTTTAGCCAAGTGGCTGGATATAAAATTAACTTTAAAAATATCAGCAGCCATCCTGTATATGAAAGACAAAATGGCTGAGAAAGTAATTAGGAAAGCTACACCCTTCACAACAGCCACTGATAACATAAAGTACCTTGGTGTGACTCTAACCAAGTATGTGAAAGGCCTGTTTGAAAAAAAAAAAAAAACTTCAAGTCTCTGAAGAATGAAATTGAAGACCATGTCAGAAGATGGAAAGATCTCCCATGCTCATGGATTAATAGGATTAACACAGTGAAAAAATCTATCCTGCCAAAAGCAATCTACAGATTCAATGCAATTCCCCTCAAAATACCAACAAAATTCCTTACAGATCTTGAAAGAACAATTCTCAGTTTCATGTGGAAAAACAAATAACAAGAATTGCTAAAACAGTCTGTACAACACAGATCATCTTGAGGTATCTCCATCCCTGATCTCAAGCTGTACTACAAAGCAATAACAATAAAAACTGCATGGTGGATCAATGGAATCGAATAGAAGACCCAGAAATAAACCCATACATCTATGGTTACTTCTTTTGTGACAGAGGCCCAAATCATACATTGGAAACAAGACAGCATGTTCAACAACAATTGGTGCTAGTCTAATTGGATGTCAACATGTAGAAAAATGAAAATAGATGTGTGTTTATCAACATGCACAAAACTAAAGTCCAAGTGGATCAAAGACCTTAACATAAAACCAGACACACTAAATCTGCTACAAATAAAAGTGGGGAAGAGCCTTGAACTCACTGGCACAGGAGACAACTTCCTGAACAGAACACTAAGCATTGGCTCCAAGATCAACAATCAATAAATGGGATCACATGAAACTGAAAAGCTTCTGAAAAGCAAAGGATACTGTCATCAGAAAAAAATGACAGGCCTACAGACTGGGAAAGGATCTTCACCAACCCTATATCTGACAGAGGGCTAATATTCAGTATATTTAAAGAACTCAATAATTTAAACAGCCAAAAAAATCAAGTAACCTAATTAAAAAATGGGGTACAGAGCTAAACAGAATTCTTAATACAGGAATAACAATGTCAGAGAAACACTTACAGAAATGATCAACATCCCTTGTCATCAGGGATATGCAAATCAAAAGACTCTGAGATTTCAACTTACACACATCAGAATGGCTAAGATCAAAAACTCAAGTGACAACACATGCTGGAGAGGATGTGGAGAAAAGGGAACCTACTCCCATTGCTGTTGGTAATGTAAACTTGTACAACCACTTTGGAAATCAATCTCACACTTTCTCAGACAACACGCTTTCTTGAGGCAGCAATAGCTCTCCTAGGCATATATGCAATATATGCTCACGTATTCAACAAGGACATTTGCTCAACCATGTTCATAGCAGCTTTATTTTTTATAACCAGAATCTGTAAACAACCCAGATATCCCTTGAATGAAGAACGGATACAGAAATTGTGGTACATCAACATAATGGAATACTACTCAGTAATTAGATATAAAGAAATCATGAAATTTGCAGGCAAATGGTGGGAACTAGAAAATGTCATCCTGAGTGAGTTATCACAGAAGCAGAAAAACACATGGTATATACTCACTTATAAGTGAATAGTACACATATAATATAGGATAACCATACTAAAGTCTGTACACCTAAAGAAGCAAAGGAGGGAGGAGGACCATGGGTGAGATGATCAATCCTCATGCAGAAACATAAAGGGGATGGACATCAGAAGTGGGAGTAAACAGGCAACAGTACGGAAGTCCACCAAAGAAGGCCATTGAAAGACTTTATGCAGCAAGGTGTCGAAGGAGATGCTGAGACTCAGCCAAACTTTGGGCAGAGTGCAGGGAATCTTATGAAAGAAAGGTGAGACAGAAAGACCTGGAGGGGCCAGGAGCTCCACAAGGAGAGCAACAGATCAAAAATTCTGGGCAAAGGGGTCTTTTCTGAGACTGATACTCCAACCAGGGACCGTGCATGGAGACAACCTAGAACCCCCAGAACCCCTGCACAGATGTAGCCCATGACAGCTCAGTCTCTAAGTGTGTTCCCTAGTAAAGGGAACAGGAAATGTCTATGACAAGAACTCAGTGGCTAGCTCTTTGATAACCTCTCCCTGATGAGGGAGCACCCTTACCATGCAACAGAGGAAAACAATGCAGCCAGTTATGATGAGATCTGATAGGCTAGGGTCAGATGGAAGGGGAGGAGGTCCTCCCCTATCAATGGAATTGGGGAGGGATATGGGAGGAGATGAGGGAGGGAGGGTGGAACTGGGATGCAATGAGGAAGGAGGCTACAGCTGGGATACAAAGTGTATAAACTATAATTTATAAAAATATAAATAAATTTTTTAAAAAGCAAAAGAGGAAGCAAACCAAATAAAAACCAATCAAAATAAAGCAAGCAAACAATGATAACAAAAAAAGACAAAGCAAAACTTCCAAACAACTAAATATAATTCCTGATTTTATATAACTAAATCATTAAAATGTTCACTTCTATTTGGTTTTAAAACTTGCTAAAGTTGCATGAATAGAAGCACTGATACAAAATAGCCCAAATAATAAGGAATTACAAAGTGGAACAGGGAACAATGTTGAAGACGGAAAGAACAACAAAGACATTACAGGCCACCAGCACTGTTTGATCTCCATAGTGTCATGGATGTCAGCTATTAAGTACAAATTATCAGCACTCTCGTTCTTGCTATTACTAAATACAAACATTGCATCACTTCCCATTCTAGACCAGTGGTTTATTCTATTCTTGGTCATCATTTTTTTTTCTTTCAGATGGTGTTTCATCTTAGGCATAATTTTGCATAAAGTATTTGACAATTAATATGAGGATTTGAAAGCAAAATGGAAAAAGCCATGAGCTCTCAGTAATAAAGTACAAAATGAGGACCCAAGTGTTAAGATAATATGTTTGTGTGTGGAAAATAGCATTATCAACTAAGTATGCATACATTTCAGCTTTTGGAGCCAATCCAAAAATTATGAGAATAGTTTCTGATTTTAATGGAAATTATTCAAGTTTTCTCTCTTTATGAAGATAGTGGTTGTGGGCTTGTTGTATATTAACTTAATTTTTTCATGATGTTTTCTCTGTATCCCTAGGTTCTCTAAGATTTTTATGATGGCTTATGTTGGATTTTATCAAAAGTCTTTTTACATGCAGTGAAAGCAATGATCATGTGATTTCTGTCTGTCTTTGAGGCTATTTATGTGGCCTATTACATTTATTGATATATATTGGAAAAGGCCAGATTATCTCAGATGAAAACAACTTGGTATTGGTGGATGATTATTTTCATACATTCTTGAATTTTCTTTATAAGTATTTTATTGAGACTTTAAAACATTTAAATGCAGTATTCTTTTACTTTTGTGTTTGAGGTGTTTTGCCTACACGCACACATACACATGTATATATGTATATATGTATGTATATGTATACATATATGTATGTGTGTGATAACATTTGAAAAAAAAGAAGGCATGAATTTGAAGGATAATGAGGGAGAGTATATTGGAGAGTTTGAAGAGAAGAAAGGAAAGGGACAAATCGTATAATTAAAATGCTGTCTAAAAATAAACAGCAAAAATATCCTTATCAAACTGAAGAAGCCATATGAAATTTTTGAATCTCTCTCTCCCTCAATCTATGTGTGTGTGTATGTGTGTATTTGAGTGTGTGTTGGTTACCAAAGGAAAATCAAGATATAACAAATAACTTAAATAAATGTAAAATCAATGAAATAGAAACAATAATTACAAATCTCCCAATTACAAAAGAACCAGTAGAAATTCAGTAGAATTTCAATGATTTTTTGAAGAAGAAATAACAGCAACTCTCCTGAAAATATTATATAAAAATAGAAAATGAAGTAATAGCCCAAAATTTATTTCATGAAACCAGTATTATCCTAATATCAAATGGCCCCACAGAAAGTAAAATTTATAAGCAATATCTCTAATGACCATGTGCTTTCCCAGAGGACCTAGGTTCTATATATATTTATATAGAAATATATATATATAATAATATATATATATAATATATAGAGATATATATTTCTAAATATAACCTGTTGAACCCATGTAATGTTATTTGTATATATGTTTTTAAGGGTGACTTTTGGTACTGGACAAATAAATTTGTATGCGCTTCCCTAGGGAGAATCACTTCTGCTTCCAGATATGCTCAGTCTGTGTAAAATTTCAGTATTGTGAGCTTTCCTCTGCCCAGTTCAGTATCTTCATTTTTTTCTCCTTGCTCAGCCTACATTAGTTGCCATAGTCATGCTGTCTGTTCATAGTAATAAATCCGTAACTAATATAGAAGTTAGTACCAGGAACTGGGGCATTGCTGTGATAGGCTTGACCATACTCTTTTTTTGGAAGAATGTGGATGTTGGGACTTTGAAAAGAAGTGAAATGCCTTAAGTCAAGCTTAATGGAGCATACTAGTAGGAGCCATCAGAAAAGAATGTTAGCATGTAGCCTAGAGACCATTCTTATGATAATTCAGTGAAGAATGTGATAGTTCTTTTTTTTCCTTGTCCAAAATATTTGCCTGAAGCTAAATTGAAGAGTTTTGGATTAATTGCTTTGGCAGAGGACATTTCAAAAAAGCCCAGTATTGTTTCTGTCATGTGTTCACTTTTATGAAGATGTATATGAAAAAGAGCAAGTTAATCAAGGAAAATACAAAATGCACAGCTCAAGGAGAAAAATGGCAATAGAATGGAGATAAATCCTGTGTTTTTGGAGATAGGCAGATTAAAGAAAAAATTATGTTAAATGGAGTGAAGAGTGGGGTGTCCTCAGGGACAGATCTCAACCAGCTAAGCTTCCAACTTGTGAAAAGATATTAAAGAAAATCTCAGACCTGGATATAGTGGTGCATGCCTTTAATCCTAGCACTCCAGAAGCAGAGGCAGGCTGGTCTCTGATTTTATGGCCAGCCTGGTCTATAGAGTGAGTTCCAGGTCAACCAAATGTAAGCAGAATGAACCCATTGAAAACAGTATTTATATGTATATGAGTGCTCTATCTGCATATACACATGCATGCCAGAAGAAGGCATGAGATTACAGTATAAAGGTTTTAAGTCATGATTTGGTTACTGGGAATTGAACTCAGGACCTCTGGAAGAGCAAATAATGCTTTTAACCACTGAGTCACCTCTTCAGCTTCATCTATGTTGTCCTGGATTTAGAATCAAGGAAATAAGAAAGGGGTTATGGAATATTCCTTTGCACCTAAAGAGAGCTACTGAGGCCAGACATGTGACAGAGGTGTCCCTGCATGGAAGCCTAGAAAATTCCTTGTATGAAGATATGAAGGTGAAGCCTTGATTGCCTTGGAAACCCCCTAAGTGTTGGAGTTGCCAGAGCTTTGGAATACTTGCCAAGGAGAGTTGCTAATAGGGAGTACAAACAGCCCAAGAGAAAGAAATATGTTGTAGTTAACAAAGCTGAAAGGAATTGGAGATCTGAAGTGTCCTTTGATATTAGACGTGGCAATGAATGGTTTAGAGTTTGCCTAGCCAGCTTTCAGTCTTGCTTTGGTTCAGTGTTTCCTCACTATGCTCCCTTTCTACCTGTTTGGGATGGTAATCTACATCCTGTGCCATTGTGTGTTTGAACTATGTTATCTGTTTTTTTTTATTATTTTGATTTACAAGAATTACAGTTGTGACATTGCATGAATCTCAAAAGACTGTTTAGACTTTTAAAGAGTTGAGAAGATTTTAGACTATGAGCACTTTTGAAGTTGGTCTAATGCACTTTTATATTGATATGGCTACAAGAATATGGGAGCCAGTGGGATGTAGTGGTTTGAAAGAAAGTGGCCTCCATCGGATCAAAAGGAAGCATGATATTGTTGAAATAGATATGGCTGTGTTGGGGGCAATACATCACAGTTACTTCCTACCGCCTAAGGATCTAGATGTAGAATTTCTAGCGGCCTCTCCAAAACCCTTTCTGCCATGCTTCCTTTCATGACAGTTATGAACTAAACCTGTAAACCATAAGCCAGCTCCAATTTAATGTTTTCTTTTCCTAGAGTTGCCAAGGTCCTGGTGTCTCTTCACAGCAATAAAATCCTAGATAGTGAATATGTCAAAATGTTTGTCAATGCTGTTAATCTTTTCAAAGAATTAGCTATTCATTTCATTGATTTTAAAATGATTTTTTCTATTATATTAATTTCAGCCTTGATTTTGATTATCTCCTTCTATCTACTATTTTTAGGTACTTATCACTCTTCTTTTTCCAAGGACCTCATATGTATTATTATGGTATAAATCTGAGATCTCTCTAGTCTTTAACAGGCATTTACTGATATAAGTTTGTATCTTAAAACTCTCTCCATTGTATTCCATTGATTCTTGTCTGTTGTGTTTTCATTTTTATTCAAGTTTGAGAATTTTTAAATTTCCTTTGTGGGGGAGTGACAGACTGGCTAGATCCCAGGGGAGGACATTGCAGCCAACCCTGAAGAGACAGGATGAGCTGGGGTTGGATGGAAGGGGAGGAGGTCCTCCCCTGTTGGTGGACTTGGAGGGGGCGGGGAGGAAGGAGATGAGGGAGGGAGTGGGAGGGTGGGAGGGAATGAGGGAGGAGGCTATGCCTGGGATGCAAAGTACCTAACCTGTGATTGATATAAAAATAAATAAATTAAAAAAAATAAAAAATTGTTTAAAATAGCAAAACTGTAAAAATATAAAAATAAAGTCTTATATAAATTAAAAAAAAACTGAAAAAAAATTTCCTTTGTGACCCAATTATTATAAAGTACTGTATGTTTAACTTTTATGAGTTTGCATACTTTATGTAGTCAGTTTTGCTGTTGATTTTCAGATTTTTAACACAGTAGTCAGAAAGAATTTAGGATATTTCAGTTGTACTAAATTTTTTCAGACTTACTTTATGTTTTATACAAGATTGACTTTGAAGAAAGCTTCATTGAGTAGAATGAGTATTCTTTAGCATTTGGGTGGAATAACATATAGGTAACTGATAAATCTATTTGATTTGTGATATTCAGCTACAGACTTTCTTTGTTTAGTTTGTTTCAGGAAGACCTTTTTATTTGTGAGAAATCACCATTATCAGTATGTTGGGTTTAATCTAACATTTTAAATTTAATAATAATCCTTTTATGAAATTAGATGTTCTATACCTGTACTAAACTCAATTCCTAGTAGATAAAAGACTTCAACAGAAAACTAGATAACCTGAGAAAGTAAGGTGTATGCTTGAATTTATAGGCACAAGAAAGGATTTTCTGAACCAAAGCCAAAAAATACAGCCATTAAGGTTGACAATGAATGCATAAGTAAACAAATATTAAACCTAAAATCTTCAAAATAGCAAAAGATATCATCATTTGAGCAAAGAGGCAGCTTGTAAACTGAAACAATTTTTAGCTGTACATCTGATAAAGGATTGATATCTAGAATATACAGAAGTCTCAAAATATCTAATAGATACATTATAATTTCTTTTATATTATATACCATCATATATGATAGACTATACTATAATTATTTTATAATATATTATTAAAATATTAAGAAAATATAAATGTGTTATAAATACATATATTATAATGTCCAGATATCTACAAGACATTTCACCAAACACTACAGCATACAGATTCTTCTCAGTGAAACTTTCTTCAAACCAGTGTTGTATATATTATGTGATTGATATATATCAATATACCTATACCTATAGATACATATATACATATACACACATTTATACATACATACACATAGTGTGTGTGTGTGTGTACATATAGACACAACCTGGAAAAAATAGTAGGATAGGATAAATCCCTACTCAGTACAACTGAAAAAGATCTATAAGGAACATTACTTTCTGGTAATTCTGGGTTTTATCTCCAGTATTGCAACAGCCAGTCCATACAGAAACTTGAGAGGACCCATTACCTCATCATCGTAGTTGCATATATTTATTGGTTTCTAGTAGAAATTTACATGTTGTCTCAGCCATATGATGCTAACATTAAGCCTGCCAGATATGGGGTGCTCATGTAAATTTTCAGCATGAAAATGCTAAATAAGCTACTGCAAGTAACATTTAGAGACAAAGAAGTACCAACCTTTCCTAGGTGGGAGCTGAAAATGAGGATTTCACTGCGTCTTAATTACCTCTTTTTCTGTGCAGTCACCCCTGTCCTATTTTTCTCTAATTGAGAAGAAATATTCCTTTCTTGTAGTTAGCCTTGCTTTTTTTTGCTCACTTTGCCATGTACAAATCTAGTTTTGTTTCCGCTTTCCAATTGCTGTCACATAGTCTAAGGAAAAAGAACACTCTATACTCTCTTGTTTATTAATTGTGTTTACTCACAGATTGTAAATTTGAAGGGGGAAAGGCTAAATGGAATTTCTTTTGCGTATATATAAGTAAATTATAATATGATGACACAACTTATTCATTCCTTTTTCTCTCGGCAAGATTTCCCATTTACCCTTCCTTGTTCTCTTTCAAATTTATTGGCTCTGTTTTTCATTAATTGGTTTTTGTAAATGGTAGATCTTAAACAGGCAAGATAAGAGTAGAACTTCATTAAGGGCATTGTGTATTAAATCAGTAAGAGCAAATCACCTGAACAGGCTCTCTCTTTTTTTCATTGTTGCTAATGAGAAAGAAGATGCTGCAAGTACCTACATGCATGTCTATAAAATCTTCAGAGGATGCTCTGGAGGGGAAGACAATGAAGATTAAGGAAACTTTCTACTATGTCTTAGCTTGCCTCACAAATATGTGATCACAAGGAAAGGCTCCCCAATACCGTGTCCTTATTTATTGTTGTCTGTGAAAGCCGTGGCTCCCAAGAGAGTAACTCTTGATGTTTCTCACATGGGCCTGGGCTAAATGTAAACTGTGGGACTTTAAAGGTAGCTTTTAGTGGGTAATCTCAATTAGAATGTGTGGAAACCAACAGAAATAGAAGGTTTTCACAGCTATGAGCAGATCCCAGCATGAGTTGAAAGCTAGATGGACTGGTTTCTTGCTGCGCAAACTTTAAGAGGTTCTTTCAGGACCACACTTTTCCCAAGATCTTCATAATTCCTGCCAAGTGTTGTCAAAAAGGAAATACTTTCAGAGCATCCTCTAAAAGCAACAGAAGGGCCATTAGTTCTAGGAGAAACTACTCAATTCTGCAAAGTCAGTAGAAAATAGAAGAGGTTAAGCACTGGGACCTTGAAGCCAAACTGCTAGATTCTTAGTAACTGGGATAACTTTCTTTCTACGTCCTCATTTGTCACAGTTAAGAGGGGAGTATATCATCTAGTTTACTTTTCTGACTCACACAGGCACTCCCTATTCATGTGATTCTGGTCTGGCCCCTATGGACAGATAGTCTCCAGAGGTCAGAGAATGTTGTTATTTTACTGGCCCAAACTGTGTTTATACCATGCACCTTTTTATCCTTGGCACCAAGACAATTTTTTTTTCCTCTCAATTAGATGACCTTGACCCACATGGGCTGATTTAAGATCTCTCCCTGTTGAGAACCTACCCTCCTGTGATGATCTTAGATGTAGAAGGAAAGATGGATGTACAAGTACTGTTGAAAATAGGATAAAGTCATTTCCAAACTATTATGGCCCTGACTGCAGGCTCTGAACATGTCTGAAAACTTTTTGGCCCAGTCTAAAGGAACTTACAAGCTTTATGTAACCTGTTACTGTTGGGTGACACTAGAATCCAGGCCAAATCACAGTGGTGAAATTTTCATAAACAGAAGTTGTCTATCCCAAAGTATGCCAGACTGCCTCTGTAGTATGCACCAGGGTCAAGCAGGTGATAGGGAACCCACCTTGCTTGTTGTGGATGACAATGGAATGGTAAGCCTGGCTTATGATATTTCAGAGGAAACTAAAGACACTACCAGTGTCATTTATGTGATGATTTGAATTAAGATTTTGTGATTTCCTTTCAGATGGTACTGAGGAATTAGAGGTGATTAACCGAGACCAATTCCATTAAAGTGAAAGCTTTGCTTTGTTGGGACAATTGATACTGGTAAGCTGCTACTGAAAAGTCAGCTTCAGTTAAGTAGGGAAGAGCATGATTTATGTGAAATCTTCTGGAAACTTTTCCTCAGTGTCACCAAACAGAAATTGTGGCACAGAGGTATCCAATACAATATCTTCAGCTACTAGCTGAACTTGCATTATGTCTCCTATGTGTTACTAGTTTTGGAGGCATGAAAGCTGCCAGAATTGCCAGGGATTTGGGGTAACCACAATGGACAGTGGCAAAGTGGAGTGAAGCCAGTCACAGCCTAGTAGACAACTATGAATGTTGTGGATGGTGGAGCAGGGAAACAGAACAACCCAAGCCCTTTGGATCCCAGAAGATCATGAGATAAGCTCAGACCTTAAGCCCTGAGATACTGTACAATTGTAATGTGTACCTATTTTACTCTTTCGGGGTATAAGATATGTAATTCTAATTGCTTCTCTGGAATTTCTGCAAATGAACAAAACTTGGAGACTTCCTCAGTGGTAGACTGGTGGACCCAAAATGAGGCAGAACCCAAATTCTGGACAGTCATGATAAATATAGGCTTCCAGGGTCATTCAATATATTGTTGTCCATTTCTCACAATAGAAGAAAGGGGAGGAGCCTACCTGCACTTTTGCACTTGACTCCTTTTCTCCCTGTGTAAACTTGAGTGAATTACTAACCACTGGTCATTTCCTAGCCTTGTATTATAGTGTCATGTGAGGATGAAGAATAGCTTCTATAGCATAGCATGCCCATCCTGTACAACACATGCTCAGCAGATTTAGTAAATGTGGCTTCTGGCACCTTGAGAGTTTGAACATTTTATGTAAAAAGTGGCACTTGTGGAAAAGGCAGTTTCTTGATGAGTGGCAACATCAGATATTTCAGAATACAAACAGAACTACTGCAGACTTGGGCCTGACTCCCTGTGAACAGAGACAAGAGGGTATTATGGGCCCACAAAGACTGATGAAGAAAACCAGAAGATATAAAGGGATTGAGACATGATTCAGTTTGGATATCCTACTACATGGCCAGCCTTTTCATAGGACAGACAACTGAAAGATGCCTGCTCACATGGATGAGAGACTGTGGGTAGGGAAAGAACAACAATGGCTTAAGATTTCGTTTTCACTGTTTTAAACGTATTTTTTCCTCTATATTATTTCAGATGAGACAAACTAGTTTTGAGATTCCTCAAAATCCCCACTTGGCTTTCTTCTCAAATCC
>JAQQSO010003611.1:0-13426 GCA_028658305.1 Pachyuromys duprasi | reverse complement strand
GGGAGGGACATTGAGTGGAGGAGAAAACAAGCAACAGGACAGGAGCATACCAAAGAGGACCTATGAAAGAATCAGTATAGCAATGTATCAAAGCAGATATTAAGACTCTCGGTTAAGCCCTTGGCAGAGGGCTGGAAGTAATAATAAATATAGGGGAAGTTAGTAAGACTTGGGAAGAACAAGAGCTCCACAAAGATCAAACAGAGCAGGGCACGAGGGTCTTACATGGGACAGTTTCTCCAACCAGGGACCATGTATGGATATGACCTAGAACCCCTGCTCAGATGTTGCCCATGATGACTGAAGACCCTAGTAAGGGAAACAGGGGCTGTTTCTGTCTTGAGCTTGATGGCTGACTCTTCGACCCTCCCTCAGAGATGCCAGGGAATAACAGCCTGGCTAGATCCCAGGGGAGGACATTGCTGCCAGCCCTGAGGAGACAAGATGATCTGGGGTCAGATGGAAGGGGAGGAGATCCTCCCTTGTTGGTGGACTTGAAGGGGGCAGGGAGGAGATGAGGGAGAGTTGGGGAGGGTGGGAGGGAGTGAGGGAGGGGGCTACGCATGGGATGCAAAAAACCTAACCTGTGATTGATATAAAAATAAATAAATTTATTTAAAAAAAGAAAAAAATTACTTTCCCTAAATGATGATGAAGAACAGAAACATATTGCCTATAGAAACCTTCAACACCAATGAGTAATTGACAATGTTCAGGCAAAGATTTTCAGAGAATCAGAAGAGAAGAGAGGCATCCCAGTTAATTTTGTAGGGCTATTATAATCTTGATTGTAAAGCCAGATAAAGTCAGCATAGAACAGAAAAGAATGGAAGTTAATTGTGATTAGAGAGGGTAAAATACCAAACGGATACAACCCAAACCTAGAAATGTTGGAATATATTAGGAAAGAATAAAGGAAAGGGGAGAGGGAAAGAATGTTAAGACCTATGGGTACATGAACATTTTTGTACTATGGACGATCCTATCAAGAATATAGATATTATTTCAAATGTAAAACTATAACTGAAATAAATGTGTTGTCAGCCTAAAAACATTCATTGTTGAGAGATATTTAGAGAAGTGTCAGAGGATAGAGGACAGCTCATGCATTTGGCCATTTCTCTCTTTCTACCTTGTGGGTCCCTGAGATCAAACTCAGGTTTGCAAACTTAGTGGTAAGTGCTTTACTTCTTAAGCCATCTTTCCAATTCCTGAAAATCTTTCAACATAGAAGTGGGAGCAAAACTAAAAATGTCATTTACTAAATGCCTGCCTTTTCCATCATGCTTAATGGTGAAATAGTCAGACTATTTTAGAAGTCAGCAGTCAATCAAGAATAACCTTGATTAGGATTTCTATTTGGCATTGTAATGGACATTTGAGAAAATGTGCTAATCACCATTTGAATCACATGAAATTCACGCTAATCAGTTATTTTTGACCAACAGCAAAACTAAAAAGATGACACAAAAACTTAAAATGAAAACTTAAACTAATGTTTCTTTAAAAGTGCTCTTATTTACATAGTTAAAAGCTATTACAAATAAATTATTTCAGCATTATTTTAAACACCAGCACTCCAAATTAATTGCATGCCCATACAGATCAAAAATATTAAGAGGAGGTTAGAATATTTAGAAAAATATAATACAAGTATAGAAACAAACCTGTAGCGTTAGCTTTTAAATAATAATACAAAATATTTAAGACAAAATTCCAATGAAAGGAAAAAACAATACTAGGAAGATAATTATTCTCTCAGAATTATAAGAGGTGGTATTCTAATCAAATTCCAATAAAGTATGATAGGACTAAAACAAAAAGAAAAACAAAAACATAACAAAAACAAGAACCAAAAACCAAAACAAAGCAAAAAAAGAAAATAGCCAGGCCTCAGTGGTGAATGCCTGTAATCCCAGCACTCTGGGAGGCAGAGGCAGGTGAATCTTAGTGAGTTCAAGGCCAGCCTGGTATAAAAGTGAGTCCAGGACAGCCAAGGCTACACAAAGAAACCCTGTCTCAAACAAAACAAAACAAAACAAAACAAAAATTTGAAAATTCTTTTCTTTATTGTTTGGAATTTCACACATCCATATGATGAAATTTGATCAAAATCATCCCCTTTTTCTCTCCAGTTTATTCCTTCCTGTCCTTTCCCCTGCCCTGTGCTATTTCTCCCCAACTTTGTAAACTCTTTTAAAAATCTACGAAGTCCATTTAGTGTGACAGGTGTAGAATAATCTTCTGGAGCAGAAGCCATCAAGTGCCAACAGTTCCTCCGACAATGATGGGATTTTATAGGCTACTTGCCCATCAATGTTGGGATTTTGGTTGTTTTGATCATAAGTAGGTTTAGTGTATGCTATCAAAGCTGCTCAGAGTTTATGTGAACAATGTACTATTATGTTAGGTAAAGTTTTTTACTGCATACAACACTGACTTTCTGTCTCTTACAATCTTTTTTCTCTCCTTGTCAATCATGATCCCTGGGCTTTGATGTTAGGGATGTGATAGAGCTGTTCTATTTAAAGCTGAGCACTCTGCAGTGTCTTATTTTCTGAACATTGACTGATTGTGGGTCCCTGGTTGTGGTTCTAAGTGCTCTAAGTAAGAAGCTTCACTGATACAGTTTGATAGATGCACTAATGTATGACTATAAAGATAAGAATTTGGGGCAGTATAATTTTTGTTTTTTGAGACAAGTCTTTCCACATAGCCTGGCTATCCTGAAACTCATTATATAGACCAGGATGGCCTTGAATTCACAGAGAGCCACCTGTTTCCTCATCCTGTGTGCTGAGATTAATGGCATGTGCACCATGACTGGCTGTTAGTTTATTACTATGTCCATAGGGAGGAGCAGCCTTGCTAGACCACAGAAGAGGACATTGCAGCCAGTCCTGAAGAGGCCTGATAAGCTAGAGTTAGAAGGTAGGGGAGGAGGACCTCCCATATCAGCGGACTTGGAAAGGGGCAGGGAAGAGAGGAGGGAGGGGTGGGAGGGATAGGGAGGGAATGGGGGAGGGGGCTATGGCTGGGATACAAAGTATATAACCTGTGATTAATATAAAATAATAAAAAAACTAAGTTAAAACAATATCTATGCAACACTCGGACATAATGAGGCTACTAGCAGGAAAACTCCAACCAAATGAAATCAACTAAACCCAAGAAACACAGGCTACAGATAAGATCACAACAAAAAATCAAAAGAAAACATGCACACAAACACACTATCCACACACACAAAAAATAATAGTATTAAGTTCTTTCCTATAGCCTATGACCTGGCCATTCATAAGTGTTTGTCCTGATTAGCAGTACCAGACATGAGTTCCAGCTTATGGAGTGGGCTTTACCTACACTTTAAACAAAGTGGTTGGTTTCTCTCATAACATTTTTGCCACTATTGCACCAGTGGAAATAACTTGCCAGCTCAGTTGTTATTGTAGCTTCTAGGGTTCATAGTTGGGTAAGACTGTTGATTACTACCCCCGACATAAATAGTACCTCCCAGCACCATAAAAGCTAGCCAGTAGCAATGAAACTTTTAGATTGGTGCCAGCATAATTTCTCTATGTCCTGTCAGTCAACTTGGTTTCTTTATCAATAGCGTCTTCTATTTTGTTAATTTTTTTATATTCATTTAAAAAATACATTGAGTGGTTTGCCTGCCTGTATGTATGTGTACTGTAAGCATGCCTGAGACCTGCAGAGGTCAGAAGAGGATATTGCATTTCCTGGAGCTGGAGTTATAGACATTTGTGAGCTACCATCTTGGTTTTGGAAAGTGAACATGAGTCTCCTGAAAGAACAAATGCTTTTAACCATTGAGTCATCTTTCTAGTTGTAAGTGATGGGATTTTTACTATAAAATTCTGGAGTATAACCGAGAGCCATGGCACAGCCTCTAATGCTTTGGAGGCAAGGTGGTCTATGGTATTTCACTGGCCAACAATTAAAAAAGAGGTAACAAATACCTGGCACTAGACTTTTCATTTAATATCTCATGTTTCTGGGGAAGATATTGTATTTCTGTTATAGAATAAGTACATTTAAGTTCTTTTGTATACACACACATACATACACACATAATTTAAGAAGCGTCTACAGTAGTATGTCTCTATAGAGACCTTTATGGAGAGCTTGCTCGAGATGCGACTGTCAAGGTAGCTCAGCAGTTAAGAATGCCCTCTGTTTTTTGTTTTTTGTTTTCATAGAGGACCTAAGTTTGATTTCCAGTAGTCATGTCAGGCAGTTTACAGCCGTCTTTAACTCCAGCTTCTGGAGATCTTATGTCTTTTTCTAGCCCCTATGGGCACTTGCACTCACATACACATATCTTTCCTAAATACGTAATTAAAAGTCTAAAAATAAATCTTTTAAAAATAAAATTCTAAGGGAAATGCAGGCAGCTAAGATAATCTTGAAGAGGAAGAATAAATTAGAATTTGTACAAGTAATTTTTTGGAAGTCGTAACAATTAAGAGTGATATTTTTAGGAAATTAGTTGAATAGGAAATATGAAAACACGTCTTTACATTAATCTCAGTATGGCACATGATGGGTCAATGGTACTAAACAGAAAGCAGGTGACTCACCAATTAATGTAGGATAATAGGGTAATCATGTATGAACTGTAGAGAAAGGAAACGATAAATTGTGGACTGTTTTCACAATTATTTAAAAATAAAGTCAAGGAAAGTAACTGAAGTATGGAAGGAAAAACAAGATTTTAGAATACAGTGTACAAGAATGTTATCATGGGTCTTTAATCTCAGCACTTGGGAGTTAGAGGGAGGTGGATCTCTCTAAGGTTGAGGCTGGCTTGGTCTACATAGTAAGTTTTATGACAGCCAGAGCTTTAATAAAGTGCTATTGAGTAGGGCTATACTTTTAAAACCTGAAATACAACTTCCTCTAAAATTTAAAATATGTGTTTTTCTATTAAGAAATCATATAAATATTTTTATACAGAGTATGTTTGTGAAACTAGGAAAATACAAACCAGTCGAAAAAAATAGACAAAAATATATGAACTAACACTTAAAGAAATAAAAATAACAAGAATGATGAAAAATAAAAACACCCTTATACAGTGAATTCTTAACCTCAAAGAAAATCAAGGAAACATATATTAAAGAAAAATGCAATGTTATTTCCTATCTATAAAAGTAAAAATTGACTGGTAACATATTTGATTAACATTCACAGTAGAAGATTTCTGCACTGCTAGTGGAAATGCAGATTAATATAAGTGATTTAGAAAACAATTTTTTAATTCCTAAGGAAGTTGAAAATACATGAGTCTTTGGAGCCAGCATTTTTACTTCTTTCCCAGGAATCTCTGGTGGAAATAAACAAGTGACATGTACATGCATATTTATTTTAGTGTTGTAATTATCGAAGGAGGAAAATGGATAGATAGCTAAGTTATGAGTTATCAATTCAATGGCATGCTATCCCCACAAATCACAAACCACCTATGTTTATTAACAATTATGCAAGAGAACTGACCAAAGGTCTTAAACAATAGAGAATTCAAGGCACCTAAAGTGGGAATCGTGACATATCTAAAAGCTAATATTGAAGACTAGTGCTGTGTGTGTGTGTGTGTATTTATTGCAAGCAGTACTCCTGTTTCAGAAATTTCAAAGAAGAAGATGGACAGACCAAGATGAAACAAATCTAACTAAGAGAAGCTTGGAATTTAACAATAGACTTGGCCAATTCTATATAAAGTCACACTTTATATTTGCTGGTAATATCTATTGGTTTTCTTTTGGGAGGAGAAAGACACCGAGAGATATTGAGTAATGTCTGTTAACTGAGATAACTTCTAAGAAGCAGTGTGTAAATTATAAAGTTTACACACATACCAGAAGACTTTGGTCTTTTAATGCAAATAACCAGCTGGAATTTTCCACTCAGAGACAATAGGATGCTGGCAAACTTTCCCTCGGCTCTTGTCCCACAGACCCTGTGGAAAAGTGCCTTAACCCAGCAGGTTGGACAAGATTAACAGTGTTGGTGTCTCTGTCAGAAGCAAACAAGCATTGCTTTCCCACTACATCATTAATTTCCTGGGTAAAAGAACAAGGCCAGTTGAGGTCCTCAATTTCACCAGAGAGCCTTGAGGCTTTGCATGAGAGGCAAATGGCATGGGTTTCAATTTCAGGAGCTTGAAACTGGCTCCCAGCTTACCACTATTAACAGAAGGCAAGGGTCCCAAATCAGATTAATTAATGTAGTCCTGGGAGAGCTTGAGGGTGGCTAATGATTTTATTTCTTACATGAAAACGAAAAAGAAAATCTAAAGAAACAAGGCAGTTTCTGAAGTGAAAGAACAAGAGAAGGAGCTGGCTGCATTTTTCTTCCTTTGCTGTGGATGCAGGTATATTCTTGGAAACCTTCAAAAGGCCAGTTTCCAACTTACGTAAATTTTGTTAATTTGTAGGAAGAAATATTATGTTTTCATCTTGATTGTCTGCTTCCCTACCCCCCAGAAGTAGCTTTAAAAAAACTCAGCCAGTAGTCCCAGGGAGCAGTGGGAGTTACATGAATTAAAGTAGAACAAGCGATCTTCAACATCACAGTTCCCTGTGTCTTCTGGAGAATTCTCACAGCAAGGGTATGAGCACCATAGGTTTTCTTCTGAAAAATATGGCTGGTACAGTTTGCTGGATCTGAGTAGAAAAGCAAATGCTGACGTTATTCCTGTTAGTGCTGGTCTATACACAGAACTAAGTAACCTAACATCTCCCCCCCCTTTTTTTCTTTATGTATTCTTTTTTAATTAAAATTTTTATTTTTCATATTAATTACAATTTATTCACTTTGTATCCCAGATGTAGCCCCCTCTCTCATTCCCTCCCAATCCTACTCTTCCTCCCTCCTCTCCTTCCATGCACTTCTCCAAGTCCACAGATAGGGGAGGTCCTCCTCCCCTTCCATCTGACCCTAGCTTATCAGGTCTCATTAGCGGGAGGAGGTCAAAGAGCCAGTCAGTGAGTTCATGTCAGAGACAATCCCTGTTCCCCTTACTAGGGAACCCACTTGGATACTGAGCTGCCATGGGCTACATCTGAGCAGGGGTTCTAGGTTGTATTCATGAATGGTCCTTGATTGGAGTATGAGTCTCAGAAAAGACCTCTGTGCCCAGATATTTTGGTTCTTTTTCTCTTTGTGGTGCTCCTGTCCTCTCCAGGTCTTACTATCTCCCCCTTCTTTCCTAAGATTCCCTGGACTCTGCCCATAGTTCAGTTACGAGTCTCAGTATGTGCTTTGATACACTGCTGGGCAGAGTCTTTCAGAGGTCCTGTGTGGTAGGCTCCTGTCCTGTTTCCTGTTTTCTCCTTCCTCCAATGTCCATCCATTTGTCTTTCTGAGTGACGATTGATTGATCATCTTCCCCAAGGTCCTCCTCCTAGCTCAGCTTCTTTAGGTGTACAGATCTTTATGTCTACCCCTTCTTAACAACTTAGAGCCCTGCATATCAATCTTTGTCACTGACAGCTATTATGAAGACAACTAAGATCAGCACTCTGGAAAGAGGGAAGTGGGGATGTAGAGAGACTGAGGGAGATAAGGAAAGGGGGAAAATAACAATCACCATGACCATAATTGGGGAAAAAAGCCAGAAGAAAAGAATTGGAAAAGGCAAGAAAGAGAAGCAGAGCATGCAGTCCTTGGAACTCATGCTTTGTAGTGACAGGGTGCGTCCTCCCTGCTGGCAGTGGCATCCTCCTTTCATGGTATATGTGAAGACATCATTTCTGCTGGTGTTTGTAAATCTTCAATGGCAGAAACTTGTGGTTGACAGATTGAATGTAATTGCCAGTGGAAACTAATGCCCAGTGAAGCCTATGTTCTGTCTCAGGAGGAGAGAGTTGCCAGTAGCCTCTCTTGAAGGCCTGTCTTTTCTAACCTGAGGTTAGTGCTTACCCTGGCATGTGCAGAGTATGTGGATTCCACAATGACTTGGTTGCCTAGAATATGACAGTGCCTGCATTTGTCTACATCTTGGTACCTGTGGGCTGTTACACTTGGACTTGATGAACTTGCTAGATGTCTGGCCTGAGGACCCTATTATTTGATAGGACACGTCTCTGCTGTTTGATGTTCCTTAGCTCTGATCCCTGGCTGAGACCATCATAGAAACTTGTGTGTGCCTGGGATCCATACTCCTCCTACCAGGAAACACCTGTAGTTGTCTGTCTTCTCATTACTGCTGTCTTTCACCCAAAGCCGATGTCCAGGGATACATACTTGCTGAGCTAAGGCCTGAGCCAGTCTCTTCCATTTGGGTGGATATGGGGATGCAGAATCCACCCTTCTCTTTAGAGTAGCTTTACCTCTGAATGAAACCAAACAAACCAAAATACAAAACCACTGTTGACTCATTTCATCTTCTATTAGTTACATGGGAAAGCTAGAAGGGTCTAATAGAGGGAAGGAGGAGTGTAGAGTTCTACTTATCTAAAAGCATTTGTAAAAATGTGCATGTAATGTGCATGTAAGAAGACAGTTTCTGTGGTTGGGGTGCTGCCAGAAGCATAAAGGTTTCTCTATTCTACCAGGAAGCTGGCTACTGGGAGTGGGGCAGGGTTGAGAAGGACGCTGGATAGGTTCTGATGAGCCCTGGGCCTTGAGTCACCTGCATCAAAACCCTCTTTAGCTGAGCATACTTTTTCTCAACAGCCAGTATTCAGTTGCTGACTGCTCAGAAGGCAGAGAACAGGCCCCTGCAACCCCTGATACCTGGTGTCTGGTAATTATACCCTTATAGACTCTTACAAAGACAGGTTGTACCAGGTCTGGACTATGTGACAGAGTAGACATAATGGTCTAACATCTCAGAAATTAAGTATTTTTTTTTTTTTTTTAGAAAACAACAACACAAAACAGACTCTCTTTTCTTTTCTCTTCCTTTTCTCCCACTTCATCTATTTTGAAGTTTCATTGTTGTTCCTGGACTCATCTGCTTGTGGGGCCATCGGTGGTTACTGCAACAGAAGTAAAACCCATTCTTTCACAATTGTCTTTGCACCACATAAAGGATGGAAGCTACTGGCCAAAGCCCATAGAAAGCTCCACAAGATATTCCAGTGGCTCAGACTGGCAGCTTTTTTTGCCTTTCTGACCTAATATGGAACAGTTCCACTAGCCCTGGCTTCTGCTAAATGAGAATCTCCTTCAATTCTTCCCTTGACTGCTTTCTTTGTAAGTTGACTCTTCTAATCCTATGATGATCCCCTCCCCCATCTCTTGAAGGCATTTGTATGTTAATGAAAAAGTTCTATAATTGAAGATCGTTTTACTTTCTCTGTTTTGTTTTAACAGATGATTGCTTATCTTGTCTGGGCTTGAACAAGAGAAAAGCATCAGCAAGGCTCTTGTTGAAAAAAAAAAAGTCATCTTTTTGCTGGTGCCTCCCTGCAAGAAGTAATTAGCCCAGCTGCTGGTGCTGTTCAAATGACAGCAGAAGCAGCAGAAACATCCCTTCCTTTCCCTCTGGCTTTCTCTCTGTGCTCTTTGAGCAGTCCTCCACCACACTGGTATGATTTATAACTGTTCAAACAGACTTTAAGAATGTCAGGCTACACCCCTCCCGTCGATGGATCACTCCTGAGATGTCAGCAGGTGGAGTCAAGGTTCCAGTGTGCTGTTCTTTGAGGTTGCTTTGGCCATTCAGTCCCCAGTAGAATCATTTCTGCAATCTGAACAGCTACTCTAGGTACTCTTGCATGAATTTTTCCCTCTTTAGTAGTCATGTAGAGACATACTAATTTGGTATCCAGTGTTTCCTGCCTGTGATAAATCCGAGACTCAAGGAAAGGAGAGAATGACAACTTCAAGCAACACTTCCCAGAGATCTCTAGTGGCAACTGTACTGTAAAAAAGATACTCACTGAATCCACATCCACTGTGAAGTTGACCTGCCACAAGTACCCAAATTAATGTTGCAATGTGCCTTGGGTACCTGTAGATGAACACATGTTGCATCTTCATTCTCTGTTGATTCAAATAAACAGGACTCACAGACTTGGCATATCTTCAAGAGAGGAGCTAGCCTCTCATTCTTAGCTTTATTGAGAATCCTGAGCACAGTGACTGGCAAGAATTTGTGCTCATTAAGTAATTTTTAATGTCTATGAGCTCTGAAAACAATTGAAAATGTCTTTTTATTGGTCTTGATTTGACCCTTACCTTTCCCAAGAGTGCAGGCTTGGAACATTTTATTTCTCTCCTATCAGTGGGGGTTCTGTTTGTGACACCTTTGTGTGGTAGTTTGAGCAAATATTAATTTCTCTTCAATGAAAGGAAAAAATACAGTACCAAAGTTATTTGTTTTATATTGTGATATTAATGTGCCACATTGGGGATAGGTGGGAAAGAAAGAGTTCTACTTGAACTGTGATGTATTTGTGTGTTAAGCTGACAAGGGGTCAGCTGTGCTGGATAGTTTTATGTCAATTTGACACAATCTAGTGTCATCAGAGAGGAGAGAGCCTCCAACTGAGAAAATATCTCCATAAGATAGGGATGCAGGAAAGCCAGTAGGACATTTCTTTTAGAATTTAGTGATTGACTTGGAAAGACCCAGCCCATTGTCAGTGGGAATGTCCTTGGGCTCATGGTCCTGAATTCTGTAAGAAAGCAGACTGAACAAGATATGGGAGCAAACCAATAAGCAACACTCCCCTATGGCCTTTATATCAGCCCCTGCCTTCAGGTTCCTGCCATGCTTGACTTCCTTTCCTAACTTAGACTTCCTCCAATGATGAACAGTGATATGGAAGTGTAAGCCATATTAACCCCTTTATTCCCAATTTGCTTTTGGTCATGGTGTTTCATCAGAGCAGAAGTAATCTTAACTAGGCTAGGAAATGTTTGGTTATTTCCCCCAAACAAGACACTTTGTCCCTCTTCCCCTGGAGTCTAAGATTTTAAAATGGAGAATGACATTTTTAATATATATTAGTTGATTTTGAATAAGTGGGAATACTGATCTGACACGTCATAACAAAGAACCCGATTAGAAGACCTCAATTCAAGATGCCTGGGATGAGACTTAAGATGCTTCCTTTACCATCTTTGGTGACTTTGACCATAGGGATCAGCTATTTCAGATAGAAAATTAACATTTATAAAACCTTTCACAAAGTTGAGGATGATGAAGTGACATCACAGAAGAAAATACATTGACGGCAACTGGCTATTAATTTATGTTCAAAAAACTCTTGGAAGGGTAAACTGTAGGTAGGTATAGAAATAGCACTTACATGACTGTTAAGGTCATGATATGTTTGACTCATGTTAACTCAAAGCATAGCACTGACGTTAGGCATAGCAATAAATGGAAGCCAGATCATGATTATTTCCTCCTCCTCCTTCTGATCTTTGCTCCATCATTGCCATTTTTACCATCATCACCACAATCATCACTATCATCATCATCACCTTCTTATTGAATTTACTAAATCTTCTGTTTGTGTCTTTTTATTGAGGAATTGAGACCAATGATGTTGAGAGATACCATTGAGTCTTAGTCAGTGTTCTGTTGCTGAGAAGAGACACCATGACCATGGCATTTATAAAAAAAAAAACATTTAACTGGGGCCGGCTTATAGTTCAGAGGTTTAGTTCATTATTGTCAAAGTGGGAAGCATGGTGGCATGCAGACAGATATGGTGTTGGAGAGGTAGCTGAGAGGTCTACATCTAGATCTGCAGGCAGCAGGAAGAAAGATTTTGGTCTTGGAGTGGGCTTTTTGAAACCTCAAAGCCCAGCTGGCGATTTGTAGTGAAACATTTTCTTCAACAAAGCTTCACTTCCTAATTATTTTGTTGTGCCTGATTCGAGAGACCTGAAAAGACCAAGAGTTGTCGAGTCTGTTGTAAATTACACAAGGATCTTTATTCAAGCTTAAGCTTGAGCTGCCCAATCTTCCCTGATGTGGCAGGTTAGAAAGTGAGGCCCCCAGTCTCAGCGGGGCAGAGTTTGTAAAGGGAAAAACCACAAGTGGGGAATTCCAAGCCTTGGCATTACAGGGAAGTGTAAGATTTGGGTGGGTGGGTGGATTCAGCAATTGAGGTGATTTTTAGGCTAATTGTTCCAAGCCACCTGGACAAACCAAAAGATATTTAAGATATCTGTATGATAGCCTGCTAAGTGGAGGACCCATTAACACATTCTGTGGTATTTATGAGAACCTGCCGAGTGGAGGCCTGATTGTAGTTATCTTTTTATACATTCTGTGGTATCTGCAGCAACCTGCAGGGTGGAGGGCCATGTGGCCCTTCTCAGAACCCAAACGTGGTGGCCAAGTCACTCCAAGGACAGTCAATTTAAGATAGTCTGAGAAACAAAATGGAGCCACCCCTGCCATCCTCAATTACTTCAGTTTCAAATAGTGCCACTCCTGTTGACCAGGTATATAAATCTATGAGCCTATGAGTGGCATTCTCATTCAAACCACACCAGTGATTGTCAGTTCTTGAAGGTATGTGCCATTGTGAGCACACATGCTCATCCCCCTTTTGATTTTGCTCATCTTGGATAATTTATTCTCTATGTTTTCTTGCACTTAGTTAACTTCTTTAGGTATTCTACCAGGATTTGCTTAGTTAGACCCTGGGAATTGGGAAAGAGTGTGTAGACAGCCCATAGCAGAAGGTCTGCTACAGACCTGGGGATGAGACTGGAGGACTGGACTTGGAGGAATGGATGGAGAGGTGAAGATTTGCAATTAACTTACTTGTTTTTCTCTTCAGTGTAGTCTGTGGTTCCCAGGGAGTGCGGGACAAAGCACTGAGGTGATGGGAGGGGGGGAGGGGGAGGAAGTTCAGAAGGGAAGATTTGTGTGATCCACTGAAGGTGGGGACAAAGAGCTAATCTGGAGTTAGCCTACCTACTTTCCTGGTCAGATTCCATAAGAAACTTTAGAAGTCCCACAGTCTTTACAAATTCAAACGCATTAAAATTCAGTCTATTTAAAAATCCAAAGTCTCTTTCAAAAACTGAAATCTCTTTAAATATTCAGTCTCTCAACCATGGGCTCCTGTAGAATCAAAAATAAATTACTTTCTTAGTTTGAGAGGGAAGAACCAGGGTACAGTCACAATCAGATCAAAGGAAAACTAAACTCCAACTGTATAAACGACTCAATGTCTAATGTCTGGGATCCACTCTCGATCTTCTGGGCTCCTCTAAAGGCTTGGGTCACTTCTCTCCAGCACACGTAGCTTGCCTTCTAGGCTCTGCATGGCTCCTCTTCACACTGATGCTGTTCTTGGTGGTAATGCCATGGTACTGGCATCTCCAAAATGCTGAGGTCTTCTGTTGCAACTGGGCTGCAGCTTTGCAATAGCCTCTTTGGGCTTTCTTCTTGTTGCCAAGCCTCAACTTCTCTGCAAATGCCACT
>JAQQSO010003610.1:0-13428 GCA_028658305.1 Pachyuromys duprasi | reverse complement strand
AACAACCAGAATAGCTAAGATCAAAAACTCCAGTAACAATGCATGCTGGAGAGGCTGTGGAGAAAGAGGAACCCTCCTCCATTGCTGGTGGTAATGCAAACTTGTACAACCACTCTGGAAATCAATTTTTCACTTTCTTAGACAATTAGGAATAGGGATTCCTCAAGACCCAACTATACCACTCTTAGGCATATATCCAAAAGATGGTCAAGTACACAAGAAGGACATTTGCTCAACTATATTCGTAGCTGCCTTATTTGTAATAGCCAGAACCTGGAAACAACCCAGATGTCCCTCAGTTGAGGAATGGATACAGAAATTATGGTACTTTTACACAATGGAATACTACTCAGCAATTAAAAAGGAGGAAATCATGAAATTCGCAGGCAAATGGTGGGACCTGGAAACGATCATCCTAAGTGAGTTATCCCAAAAGCAGAAAGAAACATATGGTACATATTCACTTATATATACCTATAGGATAGGAAGGTCATGCTAAAATTTACACACCTAGGGAAGATATATAAGAAGGAGGATCCAGGTTGGTATGATCAATGTTCATTTAGATAAACAAATGGGATGGACATTGAATGGAGGAGAAAACAAGCAACAGGACAGGAGCATATCAAAGAGCACCTCTGAAAGAATCAATATAGCAATATATCAAAGCAGATATTAAGACTCACAAGCAAGCCTTTGTTAGAGGTCAGGTAGTAATAATAAAAATAGGGGAAGTTAGTAAGACTTGGGGAGAACAACAGCTCCACAAAGACCAAACTGAGCAGGGCACAGGAGTCTTATATAAAACAGTTTCTCCAACCAAGGACCATATATGGATATGGTCTAGAACCCCTGCTTAGATGTGGACCATGATGTCGAACTGAAGACCCTAGTAAGGGAAACAGTGACTGTTTCAGTCGTGAACTTGATGGCTGAGTCTTTGACCCTCCCCCATACATGCCAGGGAGTAACAGTCTGTCTAGATCCCAGGGGAGGACATTGCAGCCAGCCCTGAGGAGATAAGATGATCTGGGTTTGGATGGAAGGTGAGGAGGTCCTCCCCCGTTGTTGGACTTGGAGGGGGCAGGGAGGAGATGAGGGAGGGTTGGGGAATGAGAATGAGGGCTACACCTGGGATGCAAAGTACCCAACCTGTGATTGATATAAAAATAAATAAATTACACAAAAAAGAGGACATTGCAGCCAGTTCTGAAGAGACATGTTAAGTTAGGGTCAGAGGGAAGCGGGGGAGGTCCTCCCCTAACAGTGGACTTGGAGGAGGGCAGGGAGAAGATGAGGGAGGAATGGGGAGAGTGGGAGGGAATGAGGGGGCTATAGCTGTGATGCAAAGTATATGATCTGTGATTAATATAAAAATAAATAAATTACTTTTAAAAAGGGAATACAAATCAGAAGGAAGAAATCAAAGCATCACTATTTGCAGATGATATGATAGTATGTGAATGACCCCAAAAATCTATTAGAGAACTCCTACAGCCTGTAAACACCTTCATCAACGTGCTCGGTAAAATATTGCACACAAACACACACACATACACACAGACACACACACACACACACACACAAGTGCAAGCGCCGTGCCCGCGCAAGCACACATGCACACAAATTAGCCCTCCTGTATACAAAAGAAAAACAGGCTAAGAAAAAAACCTTAGTGAAACAACTTCCTTCACAATAGTCACAAATAGCAAAATACCTTAATATAACTCTTACAAAGCAAATGAAAAACCTGTATAAAAAATACTTTAAGTCTCTGAAAAAAGAAATTGAAAAAGAAATCAGAAGATGAAAGATGTTCGGATTAACATAGTATGTATATGGACATCCTACCAAAAGCAATGTACAGATTCAGTGCAATTCCCATCAAAATACAACATAATTCTTGACAGACCTTGAAAAATCATTTCTCAAATTCATATGGAAAAACAAAAACCAAGAATAGGCTAAAACAATTCTGTAAACAAAACAAAACAAATAATAAAAAGAAAAACTTCTGGTGTTATCTACATCCCTGATCTCAAGATGTACTATAAAGCAACAGTAATAAAAATGGCATGGTTCTTGCATATAAACAGAATGGTGGATCAATGGAGACCCAGAAATAAACCCACACAACTACTGACACATGGTATTTGACAAAGAATCTGAAAACACAACAGAAAAAGACAGCATGTTTAACAAATGTTGCTGGTCTAACTGGATGTCTACATGTAGAAAACTGCAAATAGATCCGTACTTATTACCATGCACGGAACTAAAGTCCAAGTGTATCAAAGATCTCAGCATAAAAACAGACACACTAAACCTGTTAGAAGAAAAATTGGGAAAGAGCCTTGATCTCATTGGCACAGGAGACAACTTCCTGAACTGAACACCAACAGCCTAGGCTCTAAGATCAACAATCAAAAAATGGGACCTCATGAAGCTGAAAAACTTCTGTAAATAAAGGGCATTGTCAAGATATATATAAAATAACAGCCCATAGACTGGGAAAAGATCTTTCAAACCCTACATCTAACAAAGGGCTAATATCCAGAATATATAAAGAACTCAAGAAATTAAACACCAACAAACCAAATAATCCAATCAACAAACCAAATAATCCAATTAAAAATGGTGGAATGTGCTAAACAGAGAAATCTCAACAGACAAAGTGTAAATGGTAGAAAAACACAAAGAAATGCTCAACATCCTTAGTCATCAGGAAAATGCAAATTAAAATGGCGCTGAGGTACCATCTCATTCCCATCAGAATGGCTGAGATAAAAAAAAAACTCAGGTGACAATACATGTTGGAGAGGATGTGGAAAGGGGGAACCCTCCTCTATTGACGGTGGGAATGTAAACTTGTACAACCACTATGGAAATCAATTTGTTGCTTTTTCAGAAACCTGGGAAGAGAAATACCTCAAGACCCAGATCTACCACTCCTGGACATAAAAGATGCTCAACCATACAAGAACATTTGCTCAACAATGTTCATAGCAGCTTAAGTCATAATATACAGAATCTGGAAACAACCTAGATGTTCCTGGACTAAAGAATGGATGCAGAAACTTTGGTTCATTTACACTGGGGAATACTACTCAGCTGTTAAAAACAAAGAAACCATGAAATTCGCAGGCAAATGGATGGAACTAGAAAAGATCCTGAGTGGGTTAACCCAGAAGTAGAAATACAGGTATGGTATATACTCACTTATAAGCAGATATTAGCCATATAATATAGGATAAACCTACTAAAATCTACAAACTTAAAGAAGCTAAACAACTAAGAAGATGCTAGGGAAGATGTTTAATTCTCACTCAGAAGGGAAAACAGCAGAAATACCCAAACCAGAAAGGAGGAACAGGATGGGAGCCTGCCACAGAGGGCCTCTGAAACACTCCACCCAGCAGGGTATCAGTGCAGATGCAGAGACTAAGGCATCAACCAAAGTCCTTGCATGGAGAGAACGTAGACCTCTGCTCACAGGTAGCCCATAGACAGCTCAATCTCCATGTGAGTCCTCTATTAATAGGAGAAGAAACAATATCTGACATGAAGTAGGTTGCCTGCTCCTTGATCACTTCTCCTTGATGAGTCAACGTAGCCAGTCCACAGAGGAAGAGGATCCAGGCAGTCCAGGTGGGACCTTACAGGCTAGAGTCACACAGTGGGTTGCGGGGAGGAAGACTTCTCCTATCAGTGGAAAAGAGGAGAGAGATAGAAGAGGAAGAGGGATGGCTTATTGGACAGGGAGAAAATGATGGAGGGACTACACTGAGATACAAAGTGAATAAATTGCAAATAATAATAGTAAAATGTTAATAACTTTTCAGAGTAAGAGAAAGCAAAATGGTTAAAAAGCTACTATAGCAGTCTATATAATAATAATTTTAGCTCAGGCTGCTATGACAACCATGATGTTAAGTTTATTTAAACTGTAAAATATAAAAAGCTAGAAGATTGGATATTGGTTGAAAAAAACAAGTAAACAAAGAAATTTTCAAAATTTTTGTCTGAGAAAATATGACTTGCATTATGAAATTAGTTTTGAAATTATAATGTTTTAAAGTTGTCTTAGAAGTAAAGAAAAAGCAACTCATGAGTTCAGTTTTTGTAATTTTTATGGTTGTGGTGATTACTATAAAATAAGGGAGAAAGCTTGGTAAATATTATTATACTTTAAGGTGATGTCAAGGACTAATTCAGAAACTTTATTACTTATGAGAAGAGGAAATCATTCTAAGTTAAGGATTAAATGATCAAAAGAATAAAGAAATCCCAAAAATGATTCAGTGCTGTGTCTCTAAGCAAAATGGTATGACTGAATTGAAATGAAAAGAAAAATAAGTGATTAAGACTTAGAAGTCTGTGATGAGGAAGGAAGGAGTAATTCATGAGTGAAGTAGAGGAGTAAACTGGTGTTGGACAGCACTTTCCTCTGAACTGAAATGGTCTCTTCAGGAGAGAAGGGAAATCTCAGATTCTGGAGGATTCTGGAAAACTAGAACGTGGGGGATTTTCATCATCCCCTCACAGCTTTAAAGAAAGAGTAAGCAGCTACCACTTAGAAGAGGAGATTCTACCCAGCGGATCTGTAAAGAGGAGATTCTGGGTCTCCTAGAGCTGCCTGAAAGTTGGGCAGAGAACTCCAGGAATACAGAGTTTGTGAGTTGTCACTTATGTTGGCACTTTTCTGATGGCTTCTTTTCAGTTATCTCTGTTGTTATAACAAAACTTCACCCATATTCTTGTTAGTAACTCTAATAAAAACTCCTTAGTTCACCAAGTTGTACATTAGTGCAATTGTTATTTTGGTCAATTATGGATTCCTTTTCTTGGGTGAGTAGATATGTATGTGGTGTGTGTGTGTGTGTATGTGATCTTCCTAGAAAATAACTGTCACACAGAGAATAGCATCAACAGCTCTGCCAGATATTGAAGATTGTCAAAATATTACAAAAGTAGCTGTTACTGCTAAATCATATTCATTTGTTTTTTTAACACTGATACTAAAGAACAAATTGTAGGTGTAAATAAACAGAGTAGTCACATATTCTTTCATGACTTCTCTACTTAGATGAATAAATACTCAGAGACTTTATATTTATGTCCAAGTATTGCTCAGTGTGATCTGATATTTTTGAATAAATGAATACTGTTCACTGGTTATAACCTTAGCTCAATAAAAAAGAATTACATTAGAATACATAAGCAATTAATATTTACAAGAGAGGAAGCAGATCATTCTGCACAGTGTAATAACCTCATCATAACTTCATCCAATGCTCCAGGAACTATTGTCACTAAGTCATACCACTAAATGGCTTATAAAATAGCATGTTTGCACAAACACATATATATATTTCAAATGTTTTGAGGTTCTCTAATTATTTAACGGACTAGTTTGTATATTAAGTGCACACTACATATTAGGTATTTTTTATAACACAATCCATAATAGTACTTGAAATAATAATAATAGTAATAATAATAATGTTCTTATAACCATAAAAATGGCCTTACACTTTTTATTAACTTTAGCATATTTTCTCTTGATCTTAAATTGTCTTCTTCTATCAGAGTATCTTACAAATTTTATGCATGTCTCTTTAATGTATTTTCTAAGGACATATTCCATTCCCAATACTACCCTATAAAATTGGGTCCTCTGCTTTGCTATCAATACACATTTCTCTTCCCTCATGAAGTCAACGTATTTAGAATGACGTTTTAAATTTCTTCATTAGACCGTAGGCTTTCTAGAGGTTGAGTGATTCCTTCTCCCATTGCTAATATTTGGCACACTATGACTTGTGAATCACTTTTCTTTTAGAGATTATATTTTTTTCTTAAAATCTTGATATATTTTTTATGAGACAACTTCTTTCTAGACTTACATGAATGCAGATAATGGAATATGGTTTGGGTGATGAATATCCAACATCAAGTCTAAGAGTAGTAGGCAAATACTGGTGCTGGTGAAGAATAACTTATGTGAACATACCTACACTGAAGTTTTGTTTTGTTTTCTTTTACTCAATACTAATATTAAAATAAACTGTACTGTAAGAAATATTTTAAATAGTTGTACTTAAAAATTGATTACAAATTTTTCTTTCTAGTTCTGAAATAAACTTATGCTTTGTATTTGTGTGTTTGTATTTCGTATGTGCTTATAAAAAAGATTCCAGATGGAAATGCCTTAAGATCAGTACGGTAGACATGCTCAGTAGTGTCAAAAGATAGATTTTTCCCAACTGAAAGGAAGCTGAAGGCAAAACTCACAAAACTGTAGAGAATAAATAAAACACTACCAAGTAACTTGTAAAAATTTGAAACAAAGGAGGTATAGAGGATACAGTAAATATGCATGCCAAAGAAAACTTAGAATATGATAATGGAGAAGAACAATGATACAGGAATAAACAAATATCAATTATGGAAGTGCTAGTATACTACTTACATGAATAATTATAATTTGAAATATACATATCACGTCAGATATTTCATAGAAAATACGATTTTGGTCCTCTATACAATAATTATAGTAGGCCTAATTTTATAAAAGTTAATAGAATCTGGGTAAGTCACAACATTAACAATTACTAAAATTGTATTTTAAGTACCTATTAAATATTTTCTCCTCACTAGCTCAAGTAATAGCCAACCTGAATCAGGTATATTACTGAAAATACAGACTGGGTCATTGAAACCAACATTTAAAGTCAATGGACAATCACAAACAAAAACAGAAGCTCCATTAATAAAATTGAAATATACTTGATCTAGCCCCAGTAAAACTAAATATAGGCTTAGTTTTACAAATGACCAAAACTTACACACCCTTGTGCTCCATCCCATGCATGTAGACAAACTAATGTTTGGAAGCTAAGTTAGTTTACTAGGTGAAAGACAGAGTACGGTAGATATAATTGACCAGTTGAACATGTAAAGATTACATCACTGCTTTCTTCATAAAAATATTTAAAGTTATTTTTTTCAGAATGTCAAACAAGATCACTGCATCTAAATCATTCCTACTAAATGCATGTATGTGTTTGTACCTACCCATTATATCCCAAAATGTCACCCACTCAATAATCATATCCTCCGAAACAGTTCTTCTCCTCTACTAACAAAACAAGAATTATTTGTTGATATTTGCAAGTATTTACTTAAATATTTTTATCTAATTTACAATAAAATTAACCACACAAATTATGGAGTTATTGAATTTAGACTATGTGAACATAAAGGTTAAGTGGAAGAAATTCTTTGTCTCCATACTGAGCATTCGTCATCCATGGCTTTGCACTTTTTCATCACTCAGTTCTAGTGAGGAAATGTCACTGGTGATTGACAACCACTCCCAATGTTTCTCAAAGAAAGTAAAAGATTTTGATGATTAATGGAGATAGGCAACTTCGGAATTAGCAAGAGAACTATTCTGTGATTGGTCTGAAGACATCCTTCACTTTATAGAGTAGATACATATCATCCATGTAACTTCTCCATTGGCTCTTCCTCAATATCCACTATCAATGTCCATTTCCCTGGTGTCCTATTAGGGTTAAGGAATATGAAGGAGGCGGCTCACTGACATGGTAGTCAACAGCAACTTTGAAAGCAAACCAGCTGTGACAACAATAGTAAATTGAAAATCAAAAGAATAAGGCTCTTGCTATTTCATTATATAGCAACTGTGGACATTTTCACTTTTTAAATCTCATTGCTAACTGCTTAATATGACTGTGTGAAATCAACTTTCCTTACAGCTTGCCTGCATTTAAGCTCAATGCATCATTCTATTCATCTCTACCATCCACATGCCCTATGCATCATAGGTTGTTCAGTGATGTGTTCTGATGTTAAAAAGCTAAATGAACAAGAGTATTTTGATAGGTTTTGTTAAATAATCATGAACAAAATTTTAGAGTATTTTTAAATTGTTTTGTTTTAATTTTTATATTTTATATTAATTACAATTTATTCACTTTGTATCCCAGCTGTCGCCCCCTCTCTCACTACCAATCCTGTCCTCCCTCCCTCATCTCTTCCCACACCTCTCTCCAAGTCCACTGATAAGGGAGGTTCTCCTCCCCTTCCATCTGACCCTAGCTTATCAGGTTTCATCAGTACTGTCTGCATTGTCTTCCTCTGTGGCTTGGTAAGGCTGTTCTCCCATCAGGGAGAAGGGCTCAAAGAACCAGCCACTGAGTTCATGTCAGAGACAGCCCTTGTTCCCCTTACTAAGGAACCCACTTGGACACTGAGCTGCCATGGGCTACATCTGTACAGGGGTTCTAGTTTATCTCCATGCATGGTCCTTGGTAAGAGTAACAGTCTCAGAAAAGAGCCCTGGGCCCAGATTTCTTGGTTCTAGGAGTCTTTGTTATGTGAATGTACATAAGACCTCTAAGGATTCTAACCAAGGTTTTGTTGTTGTTTGTTTGTCATTTTCTGGATATCTGATCTCTTCCTTGAGAAGACTTCCCTAATCTCTGTTACATTAGACTTGTTAACTATTAAGTTCCCTGTTCCATATTGAGAAAAAATTCTGTCTCTTGCAAGTTAAAAAAAAAAACAACAACTAGTGTTGCATCTCCCTACATCATAAACTGAAGCTGGTAGTACCTGAGAACTGTAGGTATTTCTATGAAAATCCATCAAGATTTGGATCTCTTACTGTTGGGTGTGTGGCAGTCCTATAGAATATCAGCCCTGTGAACATGTGCCCAGCTACAGGAGTGGCAAGTCTTCCCTGGAAGATCACTGTAGCATTTAGTTCTGAATGATGCTCAGCATCTTCTTTTAAATTTCAACTTACCGCTAACTTACCCATATTCCCTTTGGTCAGGGTCAACAGATATCTATGGCTTTGTTTCTTTTAATTTCTGGTCACACACACACATACACAAAATTGAACTTTTTAGACTATAATTTAATTGCATTTCCACCTTCCTTTCCCTCTCTTCAAACTCTCCCATATACCCTTCTCACTCTCCTTCAGATTCATGGTACCTTTCTTTCTTTCTTTCCTCCTTTCTTTGTAATAATTATTATTGGATTTATAGATGCATATATGTATTTTATGAAATATCAACAGGATTTATGTTCTTTCGAACATAAATTTAGGAGAAATATCATAAGCATGTATCAAATTTGTGATGACACTTTTGCAAATAAAATAGAAACAGACATACATGGCTAAAACTCCTCATGCCAAGAATATTGACTCGTTCTTTTTGTCTAGATTTTAATTCTAATAAATTTTTAAGTGGACCAGCATAAGTGTTATCCATTTGTCAGGATCTGTTCCAGATCCTTATAACAATTATTTAATTTAAATTTAATGAGGATTATTCATTCCTATTATGATTTTAATGTGAGAAAGAAGTATTTAAAGAACTTGTGAGATTTCTGTGAAGCCTATAATTACTGAGTAGAAGTAGATTCTCAATTTGGTTCACTTGATTCTAAAAAGCAGGCAGTTTTATCAACTTATATCTCATCAATTGGTAATAATATAGATTCATCTATTTCTCTCTTTCTCAATGCCTTATATATTTTAAATGCTTATATAATGATTTTTTGACCACTATATTTTTATTTTTTTAATTTTAACATTTTTATTTTATATTAATCACAGTTTATGTACTTTGTATCCCAGCTATAGTCCCCTCCCGCATTCTCTCCCTGCCCCCCCATCTCCTCCCTGCCCCTTTCCAAGTCCACTGATGGTGGAGGACCTCCTCCCCTTCCATCCAACTCTGGCTTATCAGGTCTCTTCAGGAATGGCTGCAATGTCCTCTTCTGTGGCCTAGCAAGATTGCTCCTCAATCAGGGGGCTGAGGGGGGGGGGATCGAAGAGCCAGACATTGAGTTCATTTCCAAAATAGTCCCTGTTCCCCTTACTAGTGTACCCACTTGGATATTGAGCTAATATTTGCTACATTCAAGCAGGGATTCTAGGTTATATCCATACATGGTCCTTGGTTGGAGAGACAGTCTCATAAAAGACCCCTGTGCCTTGTTATATTTAGTCCTTGCAGAGCTCCTGTACCCTCCAGGTCATACTAACTCCCCCTTCTTTCATATGATTCTGTGCACTCTGCCAAAGGGTTGGTTATGTGTCTTAATATTTGCTTTGATACCCTGCTAGGTAGAGTCTTTCCAAGGCCCTCTGTGGTAGGCTTTTGTCCTGCTCCTTGTTTTCTCCTACATCCAATATCCATCCCATTTGACTTTTTAAGTGAGGATTAATCCTCTTACCCCAGGTCATCTTTATTGTTTATCTTCTTTAGGTGTATAGATTTCAGTATTTTTATCCTATCTCATGGGTCTACATAAGTGAGGATATACCACGTGCTTCTTTCTGCTTTTGGGATACCTCACTCAGGATGATCATTTCCAGGTCCCACCATTTGACTGCAAATTTCATGATTTCCTCATTTTTAATTGCTGAGTAAAAACACCACAATTTCTGTATCCATTCCTCAACTGAGGGACATCTGGGTTGTTTCCAGGTTCTGCCTATTATGAATAAAGCAGCTATGAAAATAGTTGAGCAAATGTCCTTGTTGTGTACTTAAACAACTTTTGGATATATGCCTGGGCTTGGTATAGCTGGATCTTGAGGAATCACTATTCTTAATTTTCTAAAAAGCGCCAAATTGATTTCCAAAGTGGTTGTACAAGTTTGCATTCCCACCAGCAATGGAGGAGGGTTCCTCTTTGTCTACATCCTCTCCAGCATATGTTGTCACTTGAGTTTTTGATCTTAGCCATTCCAGTGGGTGTAAGGTGAAATCTCAGGGTCCTTTTGATTTGCATCTCCCTGACTGCTAAGGATGTTTGACCATTTCTTTCAGTGTTTTTCTGCTATTCTACAGTCCTCTACAAAGAGTTCTCTGTTTAGCTCCATACCCCATTTTTTAATTGGATTACTTGATTTGCTGCTTTTTAACTTCTTGAACTCTTTATATTTACTGGACATTAGCCCTATGTCAGATATAGGGTTGGTGAAGATCCTTTTCCAGTCTGTAGGCTGCCATTTTGTTTTGATGACAGTGTCTTTTGCTTTACAGAAGTTTTCAGTTTCATGAGGTCCCATTTGTTGATTGTTGCTCTTAGAGCCTCTGCCATTGGTGTTCTGTCCAGTAAGTAGTCCCCTTTACCAATGAGTTCTAGGATCGCTCCCAATTTTTCTTCTAACCGATTTAATGTGTCTGGTGTTATGTTAAGGTCTTTGATCCACGTGGACTTTAGTTTTGTGCAGGGTGCTAAATATGGATCTATCTTCATTTTTCTGCATGTAGACATCCAGTTGGTCCAGCACCATTTGTTGAAGATGCTGTCTTTTTCCATTGGAAGCATTTGGGTTCTTTATCAAAAATCAAGTTTACATAGGTGTGTAGGTTCATTTCTCGGTCTTCTATTAGGTTACATTGATCCACTATTCTGTTTCTATGGCAATAACATGCAGTTTTATTACTATTGCTCTGTAGTACAGCTTGAGATCAGGGATGGAGATACCTCCAGATGATCTGTTGTTGTAGAGGGTTGTTTTGGAAATTCTGGGTTTTTTTTGTTTCTCCATATGAAGTTGAAAATTTTTCTTTTAAGGTCTGTAAAGAACTGTGTTGGTATTTTAATGGGAATTGCATTGAATCTGTAGATTGCTTTTGGCAGAATGGCCATTTTCACTATGTTAATCCTACCAGTCCATGAGCATGGGAGAGCTCTCCATCTTCTGATATCTTCTTCAATTTCTTTCTTCAGAGAATTGAAGTTTTCTCAAACTGATCTTTCACTTCCTTGGTTAGAGTTACCCCAAGGTACTTTATGTTATTAGTGGCTATTGTGGAGCGTATTATTTCCCTAATTTCTTTCTCGGCACTTTGGTCTTTAGTGTACATGAGGATTTCTGATTTTTCTGAGTTGATTTTGTATCCAACCATTTTGCTGAAGGTATTTATCAGTTGAAGGAGTTATCTGGTTGAATTTTTGGGATTACTCATGTATACTAACATCTCATCTGCAAATAGGGATACTTTGACCTCTTCCTTTCCAGATTGTATCCCCTTGATCTACTTTAGTTGTCATATTACTCTAGCTAGTATTTCAAGTACTTTGTTGAAGAGTTATGGGGACAGTGGGCATCCTTGTCTTGTCCCTGATTTCAGTGGAATTGATTTAAGTTTCTCTCCATTAAGTTTGATTTTGGCTATAGGCTTGCTGTATATTGTCTTTACTATGTTTAGGTATGTGCCTTGTATCCCTGATCTCTCCAAGTCTTTAAACATGAATGGATGTTGGACTTTGTCAAAAGCTTTTTCGGCATCTAAGGAGATGATCATGTGAGTTTTCCCCTTCAGTTCGGTTATATGGTGGATCACTTTGATGGATTTCCACATATTGAACCACCCCTGCATGCCTGGGATGAAGCCCACTTGGTTGTGGTGGATGATAACTTTTATGTGTTCTTGGACTCAATTTGCAAGTATTTTATTGAGTATTTTTGCATCAACATTCATAAGACAGGTCTGAAGTTCTCTTTTTTTGTTGGGGCTATGTGTGGTTTAGGCATCAAGGTGACTGTAGCTTCATAGAATGAGTTTGGTAATGTTCCTACTGTTTCTATTTTAGAGAAAATTGGAGTTAGCACTTCTTTGAAGGTCTTATAGAATTCTGCACTGAATCCATCTGGCCCAGGGCTTTTTTTGGCAAGGGAGACTGTTGATGACTGCTTCTATTTCCTTGGGGGATATAGGTCCATTGAATTTTTCTACCTGATCTTGACTTAATGTATGTAAATGGAATAATCAAGAAAATCATCTATTTCATTTAGATTTTCAAATTTTGTGGCATATAGGCTTTTGTAGTAAGACCTAATGAATGTTTGGATTTCCTCAGTGTCTGTAGTTACGTCCCTCTTTTCATTTGTGATTTTGCTGATTTGGATTGTTTCTATCTGCCTTTTTGTTAGTAAAGGGCTAAGGACTTTTCTATTTGTTGATTTTCACCAAGACCAGGTCTTCGTGTCATTGATTCTTTGAATAGTTTTTTTTGTTTCTAATTGATTGATTTCTGCCCTGAGTTTGATTATTTCCAGCTGTCTGCTCCTCTTGGTTGTATCTGCTTCTTTTTTTCTAGGGCTTTCAGTTGGACCATTAAGTTGCTTGTATGAGATGCTTCAAATTTCTTCTTGAAGGCACTTAGTGCTATGAACTTTCCTCTTAAGACTACCTTCATTGTGTCCCATAAGTTTGGGTATGTTGTGCTTTCATTTTCATTGAATTCTAGGAAGTCTTTAATTTCTTTCTTTCTTTATTCCCTAACCAAGCTGTCATTGAGTAGCAACTTGTTCAGTTTCCATGTATGTGCAGGCCTTTTGCTATTTCTATTGTTGTTGAGGTC
>JAQQSO010003609.1:0-13429 GCA_028658305.1 Pachyuromys duprasi | reverse complement strand
GATTCTAACTCTGTTTTCATGCTTTGTATTGTTTCCTTCATCTGATTGACTGTGTCTCCTATTTTGGTTGTTTCCTCTCTATCTATCTTTAATTGTTCCTGTATGTGGGCAGTTAAATCCTTCTTAATTTCTTTGAGGGCCTTGTTCATTTCCTCTTTTTGTGCCTCCTTTTGTTCCTCTAATATCTGCATAATTATAGCTTTAAGCTAATTTTCCTGTGTCTCCGCTGAATTAAAATCTCTATTGCTTTTGGGTGTTTCTGGTGGGGCCTTGGTGTCCTGATTATTGTTGGGTGAGTTCTTAAGCCGATTTCTGGGCATTTGTTTATATATAATCAAGGAGCTTTTGGTGCTTTAATGCTGAACTTCAGACTGGAACTGTCAATCTCTTGTGTCAGGAGTATTCTTCAAGAAGATCAGGGAGTTCTAGTGGTTTGATAGTGTGTGTTGTTGCCTCAGTTGAACTCTGTTTTGGGTCTGTGTGCACGTCTTCGTGCTCTGTGCTAGAGGCTGTGAGCACCACAGGCTGGTCTCCCCTCTGGTCTGGAGGTTTGGCTCCTCACTCTGTGCCAGAGGCTGTGTGTGCCCCTTTGATATGTCCGCTGGGGGTGCTGCTCTGGTCAGGAGGCTACGAGCTCTGCCCTGGGCTTGCTGCTAAGGGCTCTCTTCTGGACTGGAGCCTTGGCGCCTCCTTCTGCGTCAGGGGCTGTGCACCAAGGTCTGAGATGGTATTTGGGGGCACCTC
Source organism: Pachyuromys duprasi (assembly GCA_028658305.1). Classification (NCBI taxonomy): domain Eukaryota; kingdom Metazoa; phylum Chordata; class Mammalia; order Rodentia; family Muridae; genus Pachyuromys; species Pachyuromys duprasi. Next base: position 12,685 of record JAQQSO010003609.1, on the reverse strand, counting down.
GGTCTGGACTTGATACTATGAGTCCCAATCTGGGGTAGTGGCTGGATGTGCCTAGGGGTGTGGGTCTGACCAGTGTAGCCCACAGTATCTGGGTGAAACTCAGTCTGTCCGGGGTACTGTGTGACCCCGCCCGAAGTGGCAGCTGCTGGCACAGTGGGTTGTGTGCCCAGTGCAGTCCGTGGTATCTGGGTGAAACTCCATCTGTCTGAGGTACTGTGTGCTCCAGCCCAAAGTGGCAGCTGCTGTCACAGAGGGTTGTGGGCCCGCGCAGTGCAGCCCATGGTATCTGGGTGAAACTCAGTCTGTCCGGGGTACTGTGTGCCCCCGCCCGAAGTGGCAGCTGATGGCACAGAGGGTTGTGTGCCCAGTGCAGTCCGCGGTATCTGGGTGAAACTCAGTCTGTCCGGGGTACTGTGTGCCCCAGAGCAAAATGGCGGCTTAGGCGCCCAGTCTGGCTGTGCACAGCCTGTCTCCCTCCGGAGTTTTTCCTGGGAGTAGCTGGGTGTCCCTTGGACTCTTTCACTTGATTTCCCTGCCGTAGGAATTCCGCTCACCTGGCAGTCGCAAACGCTGGTGTTTTAGGTCCGAGACCTCAGTCTCCAGGTCGCTGTGTCTACACTACTGTCCTGCTCCTCAGACACAGTGTCCTCCTGGGGCAGCCATCTTGCATCTCCCATCCCACTCTCGTCATCTTTCCTTAGCTTTCTTTAAGGATTCTGAATCTGTTGCAAAGTGCAAGGCTTCAGCTTCTCTTCCTGAATCCTTCAGTGTTGGAGCTTCTCCTGTGCCTGAGGCTGCATCTTTACTTTTCTGGTTCCTCATGATGCCAGTCATCAGCTTCTCTCAACAATACACTAACACTTTCAATGCTGGTACCACCTGGGAGTCTCCTAAATATAAACAAATTCAGTGGTCAACACAAGGTACAGGTTTACATCATATTAACCCAGCCTCTGTGTAAGGAGACCCTTCCTAGAAATTTTTGTCCTAATGTTATCTGTTGTTCAAAACGTACTCTTTAGCCCCAGTGGACCAATAACCACTTTTCTAGCAAAAGCAAATGCTTCATTTTAGTGGTTCTAGTTTCTTGTTAATTATAGTCAATTTTTTGTCGCCAGATGAAAACCCCTCATAATCTTAATTCAATATATTACATAAATGTCCCTGTTAGAGTATTTACTTCATTCTGAAACTTCAAAATCCAGGGCTCCACTGTCTGCACTGCTCTCAATATTTTTATCGTTCCACTTCCCACTGACCAGCTTTAATTAGAATTCAATGGCTTTTCTAATCCAATATTTCCAATGGGACCAAAATCCTTCCAAAATCACATGGCTATGTGTGTAACAAAAGCGGTTCATGACCATTCACCAATTTCTATCTTACAGCTTCTATTTCTGAAATAAAGACCATGACCAAATGCCATTTGAACGAGAATATTTCGATTTTGGTTTCGGTGTTTGTTTGTTTGTTTTGCTTAAAACTTAACAGTCCATCCTCAAGGAAATCAAGGCAGTATAGTGTCTTGTGTTTATGGATAACCCTGAAGAAGTTACCTTTCTGAAGAAAACTACATAGGTTGTGATACTGTCTCATCAATAAAAATGCATTCTCAGAGAGTCTATGTGTCTACCATGTCAATTATATGTCCCTGGAAATTTCCAAACCATGGAATCATCATCATTGATAATGTACTTCACAGCTCTTTCCTTAAGATAGGTGATGCAAGTTTACTGCCATATTGCAAGGCCATGTTTTGGTGTGCAGCTGAACATAACCATCTGGTGTATGGTTAGAAGAAATCAAGACAGATCCATTTGCTTGATTCTACCCTTTATTTTCATGGGTGTTTATATCCTCAGTTAAGGTCTCAGATATCCTGGAACTAAAAAGACATGTTCTGCGAGCTCTCTCTGAATTCCTGTGAGAACAAGTTATTTTGTATATCATTAAATTTTGTAATGGTTACTGTTCATTGGCACATAATTGAAAATGGCATATGGTTTTAAAAATAGTAAATAAGTTGGAAATATATTCAGAGAAGAAAATTTAAACCTCAGCTTTTTAAGTTTTGTTATCAATCATTTTAATTGAGAGGCCAGAGAAAGATAACAGTAATTATTCTCTCTATTCTCATTATATCTTTTCATTACGTTAATAGGGAAGTTCCAGCTATATTTTCTTCAAACAAGATATGGCTTTTATTCATCTTTTCATTTTTAATATTTAGCATATTGTTATAATAAAATGGATCCATAAAATATTTATTTGGCAAAATACTTTGCAAATAAAATATTGGAGGTAGTTTACTAAAGAGAACTTAAACTAATTAAGCAATTAGGTTTATGAATTTCTAATTTTTATAAATGAAATTAAATGATAATAAAAGGATAAATAAGAAAAACTATGCATAATTTTCTTTTCTGATAATCTGCATTAAATATGTAAAATTTCCCATGAACTTTAACATGCTCTTTAGAAATAGCTACATTTTAGGGATGAGTATCCCAAAGTCTCTCTCTATCTTCAAAATATCTGGATGTGGATCTCCATTTTATACTTGTTCCCATCTGCTCCAGAAGGAAGCTTCTCTGATGATGACTTATATATAATTTAAGAGTCAGAGCAGATGGAGGACACCAAGAAAACTATACCCTCAACTTTCCTAAAGCTGTGATCCTTTAATATAATTCTGCACATTGTGGTGATTTCCAACCATAAAATTATTTTCATTGCTACTTGATGAACTGTAATGTTGTTAATGTAATGAATTGCAATGTAAATATCTGATATGCAACACTTTCGAAAGGGTGGTTAAGCACCCAAAGCGATCACAAATCACAGGTTGAGAACTACTCCTCTAAATCAACATGAGCAAAGCTTGTATGAACTCAGACACTGAAGCAGCATACATAGGGCCTGTGCAGGTCTCTACCAGGACCTCTGTACATTTTTGTTAAAGTAATTTTTATATAATTAAATTTGTTTTTCAGTTTCTTTCTTCACCCAGCTATCACCCAAAAAGTTGAGACTATTATATTATTTGTTTATCAAGACAACACAATCCTGCGCAATTTTAATCAGTTCTTACCATCTAAGTTAGTCTGGCTTCCTTTGACAAAATCTCTAAGTTCCTTGCTTTTTAGGGCTTTCTGGTCAGCTGCTCACTACTGATGTCACCTGGACCTCTGCCCATTACTTCTTCCTCTAACTCCTCCTACCTTGGAGGGCAGGAAGTCTAGCCCTATCTCTCTGCTGCTCAAGAAATTCTTGTAAGATGTTTTATTAGCAGATCAGGAGACAATAAAACAACAGTGTTTATACAAGATTGAGTCAGAAGATTCTCAGAACAAGGATTGCAACCAGATAATGGGGGTATAGAAATCAGCAATTCAATTACAAATAACCTCATGCATACACTTATATTATGACTTCTAGTTTAATTTTTATGGGATTTTAGAGGGTATCTTATGCCTTTTCTTGTGCTCTTTTTCTCTTCTCCAACTTCAATATGGTAGTTTTATGAGTTCCATAAGTATACTAAATTTAAAGGTATACATAGGGAAACTGTACACACCCATGTTGGTCCTGTGTCTGTTGTTGTTGTTGTTGTTGTTGTTGTTTGAGTTCATAGGAACTTTGCCTAGTTGATTGGGAGACCAAGGTCTTCTGGTGTCTTTTTTTTTTTTTTTTTTGTCTTTATTTGAGTTTAGTTTGGATGATTTGTCTGTTATTTAGCATGGAGTATTAAAGACAGCTTCTTTTTTAAAGCTCAGTCTGTATTCTTGTTTTAATATAATTCATTTATTACAATTTATCCACTTTTTATCCCTCACCCTTGTCCCCTCCCAATACTGCCCACCCTCTCATCTCCTCCCATACCCCTTCCCCAGTCCATTGACAGGGGAGGTCCTCCTCCCCTTCCATTTGATCCTGGCTTATCAGGTTGCATCAGGACTGTCTTTCACAGTCTTCCTCTATGACCTGGTGAGGCTGCCACCCCCCCACTCCCACCTCATGTAGAGGGAGGTGATCAAAGAGCCAGCCACTAAGTTCATGTCACAGACAGTCCTTTTTCTCCTTACTAAAGAACCTACTTGGATACTGAGCTGCCATGGCTACATATGTGCAGGGGTTCTAGATTATAACTGGTCCTTGGTTAGATTATCAGTCTCAGAAAAGACCTCTGTGCCCATACTTTTGGTTCTGTTGTTCTCCTTGTGGAGCTCCAGACCCTTCCAGATTTTTCAATCTCCCCCTTCTTTCATAAAATTCCCTGCACTCTGCTGAAAGTTTGGCTATGAGTCTCAGCATCTGCTTTAATACCCTGCTGAGTGGTCTTTCAGAGGCTCTGTAGTAGGCTCCTGTCTTGTTCCTTGTTTTCAGCTATCCCACTTACCTTTCTGAATGAAGGTTGTACATCTAACCCAGGGTCCTTCTTCTCATTTAGCTCCTTTAGTTGTACACATTTTAGCATAATTATCTGTCAGGAGCCGGCAGTCTCCATTACAAGATGGCGCCGGTTTCCGGGTTCTTCGTGGACACAGCAGTGGTAAACAACTCGTGTGCCCATGTGCATAGCCCGCCAGGGGTTATGCTGATGAGGGTTTGAGATACGGACCAATCATGGAAGTACACGCTGTCTTAAGTCTATTTAAGCAGAGTCAGTCCAGAGCTCGGAGTCTTCTGCCTTTTACCACTAGCTGCGCAGCTGAATAGCATGATGTATCCCCACTAAAGCGTGCTTCAGAAGAATCCTGTTGTAGCGTCTTCCTTGCTGGCGAGGTGGGTGTGTCAATTATCCTATATTATATATCTAATATCCACTTATAAGCGAGTATATGCTGTGTGTCTCTTTCTGCTTCTGAGATACCTTACTCAGGATGATCTTTTCTAGTTCTCACCATTTGCCTGCAAATTTCATGATTTCCTTGTTTTTAATTGCTGAATTGTATTCCATTGTTTTCTTAAACTTTTCCCCTTCCCTCTTCCAGTAGGTTCTATGAACTCTGAAGGAAGGAATTTGATTGATACATTCCATCTAGAGCTGTGTGTTCCAAGGGTTCTCTGTGTATAATGTCTGACTGTGGATCACTGCATTTGTTCAAATTTGCTGCAGTAAGGAGATTACCAGATGACAGCTGAATAAGGCACTGATCTATTAGTGTGGTGGAATATCATTAGAAGTCATTTTATTACACCTCCCCTTTTAAAGCAGTAGGTTCTTTTATCTTTGTAAGAAGAACAGTGCTGTTTTCAAATATATTGTTTGGTTGGTTGGTTTTGTTTTCTATTGTTTGTAGTTTAGTTAGTGTTGCTTGCATACACCAAGGTAGAAAGTGAATTTACATGTCCACAGGCAAGTTAACAGTGGCTACATCACTGAAGAAAATAATTACTACCCTCAAGTAATCCCTAACTGACAATAGCAGTGTAATGAGGGGTAATACCTGAAGATGCCATGATGAAGGCAATTTACAGAAGAAAGAGTTTCTTTGGGGCTTAAACTTTAACAAAGTTGGAGTCCATGACTATCACACAGGGGAACATGCCTTCAGGAAGGCCGGCACAGCACTGGAGAGATAGCTGAAACCTCATGACTTAAGACACAACCATGAGACACAACCATGAAATATCTGGAAATGGTTTTGGTTTTTGAAACTTCAAAGGCCACTCTTGAAAGACCAAAGAATTAAAAATTAGGTTATTTTTTGTTTGTTTGTTTGTTTCTTTTTTTTTTTTTGGTATTGGTTTAAAGTTTAAAGCATAAGCCTGAGCAAAGGCCAAACAGGTGGAGACATGTCCAGCCATCTGTGGGGCAGGAATTTTACCTCATTATTTTCCTGTCCATTAGAGATACAGTTGCTAGGAAACCAGCACAGATGGCCAGGCCAGAACCGTTTATGGACTTGGTGCCTAAATGATTGGCGCCTAGAGGAAGCCAATCATTTCAAAAGTCATTTCCCTTACCCAATCATGTAACACCAAGGCATGTGACTCACTGCTTAATGTTTTTACCTTTCAAAACCTTGTTCCCCTAGACCTCCTAGCCGCATTCCTCCTTTTCACCAAGAAGGTTGCTGCAACTCAGTCTCAAGCTTGTATCCAATAAAACCTCAGGTGTTTTTCATTGGAGTTGAATCCTGGTAGTCTTTGGGGGAAGTGGGAGTCTCAAGAACTGGGCATAACACTCCCAGTGACATACATCCTTCATCAAAGTCACACCACTTCTAATAAGACTTTACCTCCAAATCTTTTCCAAAGAGTTCTTCCTGCTGGGGACCAAGTATATAAATGTATGAACCCATAGGGCTCTCCTACTCAAACTACCACATATCTCAGGTGCCAACTTGCATTCATGTTAGAATGGTGACTGACAGTTTTAGCTTCTGTGAGTTTATGACTGCAACGGCCATGCCATTCTCAGAAGACAGTATTTCCCAGAACTTTTCCTCTGCTCTTCCTTTTCCACAATGTAGAATTGACTTTGTTACAAGAGATAATTAAAGCCATAAAACACAAAAATAAACGGAAGCATGATACAGTTGCACAGTAAACGATAAACTGTAATCTCTTTAATTTTCTCATTAGTAAGCAATATAGACAAGTTTAAATGAAATATCCTATAAGTATAAAAAGCTGTTGAAAAATATCTTGCAAAAACTAAAAACAAAAAAATAAAAACAAATAATGATAAAATTAGTTAATTAAAAAGCATACAATTTGAAATAATATTGCAGAAAATTTTGGACTGTTAAATATCCAAAAATAATTATTAAAACAGTCAGTTTATGAAACACATGCAGTATTTAGTCCTCAGCATCTTAGGAAGTGAGGAACACTCTTAGTAAAGTCATGAAATGTCACGATTTTGTCTCAATATGTTAGCGAACGCAGGCTTTTCTTCCAAGTGTTGTAATTAAGGAAGTATTTCCTAGTTCTTGTGAATTCACTCAGAATTATTGTGTCTAGGTTGGTCCATTTACCTGTGATTTTATACATTTGTTCTTATGAAGTTAGCAATATTTTATTATGGAAATGTAAGATACTCACACTGTTCACTCATTACATCTAGGCTGTTTTTGTTTCCTGGTTGTTAAAATAGAGGTGTAATGCCCATGGATGAGCAAGTGACTCTGTAGTTGTATATTGAGTTCTTTGGGAATATGACTATCAGTTGCATAACTGGATTCCAGCTTTTTAGGGAACCTCTATACTGAAGTTCTCAACCAGTGGGCCGTGATCCCTTTGGGGTCAAATGACCTTTTACAAGGATCACATATCAGATATCCCACATATCATATATTCATTACAATCACCAGCAGCAAAATTAAAGATTTTAAGTTACAACAACATGAGGGACTTTTTAAAAGGGTGGCAGTATTACGAAGGTTGAGAACCACTGCACTATACTGTTTTCTATAGTGGCTACACAAGTTTACATTCCAACCAGCAGTGAATATGTTTTTCTTTCCCTACATCAGTGGAAGCATACAGCTCACAGGTAGAGAACTTACTTTCAAAGCAGTCCCTAGATTCAATTCCTAGTACCGTGGGGGGGGGGGGCGGTGGCAGATATGACAAGGCATGCCTATCATCCCAACACTATAGATGGTCAGAAATGAGGAACATTGGTCTGAGGACAGCCTGAGTTACAAATGCACAAATACACACACACACACAACCCAAAACCAAAATTTGCAAATATTGTTGTACACAGAAACATAAGTTGTATAGACTTTATGATAGGTAAAATAAAACAAAGCAGTCAATGAAGACAAAGATAAATGAGTAAAAATATAAAGTTCCTAATATTTGGGATTCTATAATGTCTTATGAAAAATGAGAGACATATATACGTGATGTAAAGATGTAATTTGCGTCTGTCACAACTGTAGAATTCTTTCCAAACAAACACATGAAAAGATTATATTTCTGAACAAAGACAATCATTTCTTTTATAAGCAGTGAAAGATGAGTTTATATTCTAAAACTCTGTGCCTTCTCTCCTATCTCTGTGATAGCTTTTAAGTGGAAACTTAATTCACAGAAGGAGAAAAGATTTCAGTATGTTTATCCTATCTTATAGGTCTATATAAGTGAGTATATACCATGTGTTTCTTTCTGCCTTTGGGATACCTCCCTAAGGATGATCGTTTTCAGGTCCCACCATTTGCCTGCAAATTTCATGAATTCCTTGTTTTTAATTGCTGAGTAGTATTCCATTGTGTAAAAGTACCATAATTTCTGTATCCATTTCTCCACTGAGTGACATCTGGGTTGTTTCCAGGTTCTGGCTATTACAAATAAATCTGCTAGAACCCCTGCTCAGATATAGTCCATGATAGTTCAGTATCCAACTAGGTACCCTAGTAAGGAAAACAGGCACTATTTCTGTCATGAACTCAATGGCTGGCTCTTCGTCCACCCCTCACTCAAGGGAGGAGCAGCCTTGCTAAACCCCAGAAGAGCAGCCAACCCTGAAGAGACCTGATAAGCTAGGGTCAGATGTAAGGGGTGGAGTTCCTCCCCTATCAGTGGACTTGGAAAGGGGCAGGGAGGAGATGAGGGATGGATGCGGAGAGTGGGAGGGAATAAGGAAGGGAGCTACAGCTGGGATACAAAGTATATACCTGTGATTAATATAAAAATAAATTATTTAAAAAGAAGGAGAAAAGAGAAGGGAGAATATATAGGGTTTGAGATTTTGAAAATTTAACGACCTTAAATTTTCAAAGAATGTGCTCAGTTGATCTTCTGGTCACAGTGAGACACACAAACACATACACATGAATACACACACAAGCATGCACACACACACAAGCATGACACACAGAGAGAGAAAGTGTGTATGTCTGTGTGTGTGAGAGAGAGAGACAGAGACAGAGAGAGAGAGAATTTGCTTAATTTTTTTTCTAAATAAAAACCAAGTAACTGGAGAGATGATGCAACCATTATGAGTTTTTGCCAGTCTGTCAGATTACCTAAATTTGACACCATGAACCCACAACAGCTTGCAAACATTTGTAGCTCTGGTATCATGTCATCCAACACCTCCTCCTGCCCTCTGTTTTTCAGCGTGCACATGGTATATGAAAACTCCTACAGAGATACACACATTTAGAAAATTGTTTTCAAAATAAAAAGCCTGAGCCAGGAAGCTGTACTCTCTTCCCATGCTGCAAAGTTTGGGAAGAGTGAAACCTATGTGTCTTATTTCTATAGTAAGTTCTGCCTGTGTTAGGACGTCATCCAACAAATTGTTGGTGCAAAAAAAAAAAAAAGTAAAAATGAAAGTATTAAACACACTATGAACAAAATAATACTACCTTAACATATATGCTAATTACGTGTCTAACACTATACTTTGTGTCTTTAGGAGATGACAGGTGACTAAATAAAGGTAAGGAATGCTAAGCTATAAATGTGGGTACCACTTTGAAACCAGGCATTAGGCATTGAAGAAAGTGTCAGTGAGAGACCAAGACAGTCATCAAGGAAGCCTTGATATATATCCGATAATTGTTGATAATTCTGTGGGTCACAGTAGGAGTATGAGGTGCAGGTAGCTGGAAATTGGAGGGATTGATTCTTCTGTAGAATTTTTTTGTTAAATTTGAAGGGCAACAATGTTTTCCCCTACTCTCTAATTAAAATAAGAACCCAGAATTCATTAGAGGCTCAAGTAAGAATGTTACAATTGTTGAAATGTAGTCATAGCTTGATTACTTAGAAGAAGATCTCCATCTTTTTGACATCAAGATACTAAAAGGTAGTGACTGTGATCAAAATAGTACATGTGTTCATGGAAATGTCATAATGTATCCCTTGCACAGTTGTCATATGTTAATTTCAAATGGGTACTTTATGTTAGTAAAGTTTTCCCAACCCCTCCAACTGAGAATGAATGAATGAATAAATGAATGAGCAAATAATAAAATAAAAGCTTCCCAGAAACAATAAAACCTTTCTCTAGAAAATCTGTTCAAAACTGAAAAATCAAGGTTTGGTCGTTAAAACTTTGGTTAGTCTTAGGTTGCTACTCTTTGATATTTTCTTTAATCAGATAAAAGGCTAATTTCCACACAGAATTTTGCTATGGTAAAATGCAGAAATCCTCTAAAGAAGATCTAAATTTTGAGATTCTTAGGATCACTTCTACTGAGCAACCACAGCAAACATATGAAAGTAAAGAAGGTTCTGTAGCAGAGCCTGGTGCAAATGTTTTTGGTTTGATGATCTGAACACCACTCTCACATAACAACATAGTACACTAGTTACACTATTAGAACAGTCCTAAAGAGTAGGAAAAAAAGTGACCTTCAGAAACCCCAAATTAGATGAGCATCAGGCTCAGAAGAAGGCTGAATAGACACAAAGATATGCTAAGTTAATTTAAATAGACTGTCTTGATTTAGAAGAAGAGTCAGATTCCCAGCATAAGGAGAGGCACAAAACCACAGAGTATACTTAGCTGGTCTGAATATCAAATTGAAAACCCCATCTGGAGTTTTGAGTGGTGTCTCAGCAATTAAGAGCTTTTGCTGCCTAGCCAGCCAACTGACTAAGAACAGGATCCAGGCAGTACTGATGGGACCAAATAGGCTAGAGTCAGACAATAGGGGAGTAGGACCTCTTCTACCAGTGGAATAGGGAAGAGGGATAAGGGAGGAAGGGGGAGGGACAGTGGGTGGTTTCCCAGGGGTGTTACAACCGGGATACAAAGTGAATAAATTGTAATAATAGTAATACTTAATGAAAGAAAAGAGGAGCATTTGTTGTTTTTACAAAGGTCTTAGGTTCCTGCATACAGCACCTGGATAAACAGCACCTAGACAACAATTTGTAACTTCAGCCCAAAGGGCTCTAACACCTTCTTCTGGACTCTACAGGACCAGTCGCAGATATGGTGCACATATATGCATACAGGCAAGTATTCATACAGGTAAAATAAAAATAAATAAAATCTTTTAAATTTTTTCAAAACTCACACAGAGGGTTCTCAAAATACCTTAAAATCTATGACACCTGCTTGTATCTTACTTCCTTTGACTTTTGGAAAAGCATAAACAGCTGATTTTTTTTTTTTTTTTTACTTTTCTACATCTATCTGTTAAAGGAAGAATGAAGAGAGAGAGAGGTGCTGTTGAATCCTTTTATTCCACCAACATCACCAAGAAGAGTTTTATTTGAGAAATTATAGTTTGGGAACCGTGTTCACATGTGGATAAGATGACAAGACACTAGATATTAATGCTGACATAAAATGACAGGAAAATCATTGGTGAAACAGCCATGTAAAATCTTGGCTTGAGTGAATACAGTTTTGTATGCTGAAAGGATGCATGACATGCTGAGACAGATAAAGATATTAATATCTAGATTTCAAATTTGCCTTCAATACACTGGATTCTGATACCCAGATACTTGTCAGATCGCCAGCATGCTAACTAGGAAATTAAATGTTACCAAAGAACTAATACAGAATGTATAGGGTCTCACTGAGTCTGAACCAGCAATCAGGGAGCTGGTATGGGACTAACGTAGTCCCTCTGCATGTGTTATAGCTACATGTAGCTGGGTGGTTTTTGTAGGACTACTAACAGAGGGAGGGGGGAGCTGTTTCTGATAAATTTGCCTGCCTTTGGGACCCATCTCCTCCTACTGGTTTGCTTTCTCCAGCCTTATTATGAGGGATGTGCCAAGGGTTACAGCAACTTTGATATGCATTTTGGTAGACATCCCTGGGAGACCTGCCCTCTTCTTGAAGGGAAACGGAGAAGGCGTGGATGAAAAGGGGTTGGAGAGGGGAGGGGAGGAAAGGGACTAGGAGGAGAGGAGGAAAGGGAAATTGCAGTCATGATGTAATTTACGAGACAGTTAATTAATTTTAAAAAAGAACTAAATCAGAAACTCAGAATTAAGTAATCACATGTTTCCTGACTTTCAAGAATTATGTGACAATTTGCTGTAAGTGTGTTTCAGTTGCACACAGCAACAGAGGCTCCCTTTTTCAAGTGTCTCTATTTCTCAAATAATGTTTAGCCTCACTCTGACAACTAACTAAATTGTAGTCAAAATATAATGCATAGCTTACTATGTAATGCTCTTACACATGTATAAGATCCCCTGAAAAGGTACATAAAATAAGAACAGACCTTTTTACTTCATATTTATTTCTTGAATGAAAATTAAATCCTCAAGAAGAACTTGTAAATTATAATGATTTTATTTTGTCTTAAGAAAAACAGAAGAAAAGAACGCCATGAATTCTCCCCTATGTTTCAGATAAAACACAATAACACAAAGGAGAATAAATATTGTATTGTTTGTAATTTAGTCCAGCAATTCTTACATTTAGTTCTTCCTTTCATAGTTCATATATTGCATCTCAGACCTCCCTAACATTTCTTTCCAATCTTTTTGTGTGTTGAGAAAGGGGGAAAAACAAAATGACATATATAAGATTTTTTTGTTTTGATAGTCCAGTGTTTTTAATGCGTTTTAGAAATCAGCTCAGGCTGTCTTAACAACATGTTGGTAATATCTCCAGGGCTAATACCGTCAAAATCAGTCTTCGATGAGCATGTAAACTTTTATGTGCTGTGAAGTGAATTTTTTTTTTAAATTTTTTTTTAAATTTTTATCTCAATCACAGGTTAGGTACTTTGAATCCCAGGTTTAG
>JAQQSO010003607.1:0-13430 GCA_028658305.1 Pachyuromys duprasi | reverse complement strand
ATGGGAATTGCATTGAATCTGTAGATTGTTTTTGGCAGAATAGCCATTTTCACAATGTTAATCCTACCAATCCGTGAGCACGGGAGACCTTTCCATCTTCTGATATCTTCTTCACTTTCTTTTTTCAGAGACTTGAAGTGTTTCTCAAACAGATCTTTCACCTACTTGGTTAGAGTCACCCCAGGGTACTTTATGTTATTAGTGGCTATTGTGAAGGGTGTTGTTTCCCTAATTTCTTTCTCGGCCCTTTTGTCTTTAGTGTACAGGAGGGCTTCTGATTTTTTTTTTTAGTTGATTTTTGTGTCCAGCCATTTTGATGAAGGTGTTTATCAGTTGAAGCAGTTCTCTGGTTGAATTTTGGGGGGTGCTTATATATACTGTCATATCATCTGCAAATAGGGATACTTTGACCTCTTCCTTTCCAATTTGTATCCCCTTGATCTCCTTTAGTTGTCTTATTGCTCTAGCTGGGACTTAAAATACTCTGTTGAAGAGATATGGAGACAGGGGCCATCCTTGCCTTGTCCCTGATTTCAGTGGGATTGATTTAAATGTCTTTAGCAGAACAGTCATATTTGATTTTCTTCTTGCTGCATGGCCTGTCTAATCTCAGGTTCTTGGCCACCCAAGTAGTATTAGATATGGGTTCTATATCATGAAGTGCCTCTTAAATCAAATGAAATCAAATCTGTTTTTCTTTCCACAGCTTTTTTGCCACTGTTGTACCAGCATACCCTGGAGGAGGTTCACTACTTTAGATTGAAAGGTTTGTAGCTAAGCTGGTGTTTATCTTTCTTCTTTAGTGGCATGCAAAGTACATTACCATGTACCCTGAAAATCAGACCATGAGGATTAATGTTCTAGGTAGTCATCACTTCAGCTTCTCCCTGTTCAATGGGTTGTGTAGATGTTGTCTTCAACAACAGAGCATTACTGTCAGATTGTGGAGAGCTATCAAGAGCATTGCTCGGGTGTTCTCATGGAACCCATTCAGTCAACGATGTGATTACATATAACCTATTCAGGGTCCTGGAAGCTTTATGTGGTAACGAGAGATTCAGATTCATTTGGGGTTTGGATTCATAGACATTTGAAACTTTTATTTAGAATGACATTATATCCAATAGAAGACTAATATCCTAAATATATAAAGAACTTAAAAAAACAACAAAACTGGACATCAAAAAGAAAAACAGACTGATCAAATCAGAGAATTAAGGGAAACTCAGATGGTTGAGAAACCCTTTAATAAATGTTAAAAATCTTTGTCATCAGGGAAATGCAAATAACAATTACTTTGAGATTTCATCTTAGACCTGTCAGAATGGCCAAGATCAATAAAACAAATGACAACTCATGTTGTTAAGGATATGCAGTAAGGGCAACACTATATATTGCTGGTGGGAGTGCAAACTTAAATAGCCACCATGAAAATCAGTGTGGGGGCTCCCCAGGGAGATGGGAATTAGTCTACCTCAAGATCCAGCTATACCACTCTTGGGTGTATACCCAAAGGATGCTTCATCCTACCATAGAGACATTTTGTCAGCCATGATTATTGCTGCTCCACTAATAATAGTGAGAAATTGGAAATAACCTAGATTTTTGTCAACTGATGTACTGATAGAGAATATGTGATACATTTACAGAATGGAATATTTCTCAGCCACAGGAAATGAAAGAAACTAGAAAAAATCATCATGATTGAGGCAATCCAAACCCAGAAAGACAAATATAGTATGCATTTACTCCTTTGTACATATTAGCTGTTAAGTCACTGATAAGCAGGCTACAACCTAGAGACCCAGAGGGGTTAGGTATACAGTAAGGAAATAGGGTGGAGTTATATATCTACCTAAGAAGGGTAAATGGAAGAGATGGTTATGGATGGACAGGTGTTGGAAGGGACTATGACAATCAACTGGGGAGCAGGGAGGGAGAGTAGAGTGAAGTTAGAATAAGGGATGGATAACTAAAACAAGGGCCAGTTGAAGTGTTGTATAATAATCTAATACAATAGAAACATTCTAAATAATATACAAGAAAAACATTCTTAAAGAACCATTTAATTGCACATTTAAAATACGTACATTATATTTTATTTATATCAATAATTCTTCGATATTATTTTATTTTAAAATTTTGGATTTTGATAAATGTAATCTAAAACCATGTGGAAATGCTTTAATGCAAAGATAAAGCCAAGAGTAAAAAGTTCTAATGTATACTATCAAATATTTAGCTAGAATACTGCTATAATCTACTTTTACATGTTTTAGGTGATTTTTTGTAAGTTATCAAGTTCAATTGTATCAGTATCTTTTGTTTATGTTATTAATGGATCTTTGATTCATTTGAACGGGTTATTTTCTGTGATAATTGGTGGAATGCTTTAGGAAGGTTTCAGCCACCTCACTCTTCACAGAACAGAGTTTCTTACTATAGTCAGTTTAATATATCAACAATAAAATGATTTTAAGCTTAAATATTTGCATACATCTTTTCATTATTTTTCACACAAACATGAAAAAACATAAATTAAACCACTGATTTTAGAAATGAATTCACAATTAGATATCTTAAACTTTTTTCAATAGTATCCATTATGCTTTAACTTTTTTGTGTATGTAATGTATATGCATTTGTGGGGGAAGAAGGGGGTCAGGGATCAATACTGGCATCTCCCAGGATCACTGTGTTCCTTAGATTTTAGAAATCCCAAGATTGGTAGTAAGTATCTTTCTTGGGTGCTTCCCACCTTATTTTTTTGAGACAGTATTTCATACAGAATGTTGAACTAGATTTAATCAACTAGATTACTTGACTAACACCTCTAGAATTCACCTGTCCCCACTTGCCCAGCATTGGGTAAGCCATAATGCTGTGATTCTCTGTGGGAGATGAGAATCCCAACCCTGATCATGAGAACTCAGACTTTCATGATGTGCAGGAAGCACTTCAGCAGTTGAACCAGCTCCCAGCCCCTAATTCCACTAGAATAAAATAGTGTGATGTTAAAATCTGGTCTTTGCTCTACATTTATCTCTACTCCAAACTGCAGATGAGCTCAACATTCCTGCATCTTAGAAGATTCCAGAGCTACAGAGAGAAGAAAATGCAAGTCAAAATCTGCCTAACTCCTAACTGTAGAGTCAGATGTTTCCCAAGTTAGATGTGACCCAGTTAGTCAGAGGCTGTCCAGCATCTCTACACAAGACCACATTAAATAGCCATTAAAATGATGCATTGCGGTCATCAGATCAATAATACAGTTTTGCTAAATTGTACAAAAAACTTCACATAAATATCACCAAATTACTCTCTGTATCACTTTAAAACAACAGTAAAATGCTGCAGTAACACCACTGATTCCCTCATACAGTTTTCTTTTTTTTTTTCTTCTCAGCTTAAGAATACCACTTCAAAATTCTATGACGATTACAATTTCTCTAAAGACTGGAGTAAAGCATATATGATGCTTAAATTTTTTCTAATATAATTTTTAAATAAAAGTTCTATTTTTAAGGTGTGTTAGGATGCTATACATGCTAAACAAACATGCTTTATCACTGAGCAATACACCTAGCCCCACACATGTGAAATGTGTATAAAACTTACTGTTTTTTTACGTGGTAGGCATTGTATATATATATATATATATATATATATATATATATAATATATATATATATTCTTAATGGCTTAGAATCAAGGAAATGTGGGTAACTATATTAGTTGTAAAAGATATATGAATACATTCTGAATCTTTGCTCGTAGTTAGGTGCCTGGGTATCAATCTGTACATTGCACAGGATTGTGAGAGCTCAGTTTACATAATTTTAAGTATTTGGATTTACAACTCAAAAGAATTCAAAATGCTTGCCAGAAATAAAACCCATAATAGCTGGTTAGCTTTTAAAGAGAGGGAAGATGAAGGTAGATAACTTTCCAGCCAGCAAGAAGCCCTGATTGTCACTCTCGGGGTTTTATTCTATTATTGGTGAGTATAGATTAATGTACTTGTCTCCATTGTACCAATATATAATGCATGAACACAATTACTGGGGTAATTTAGAAACAGGATGCCTTTAATCTTCTGTTCAAATCAATCAGTTACAATACATAGACTGTGGAATGTTCTATGATTTTACATAGATTCATCGATAGAACTGAACTTAGTAAAATAAGGCTGAGAAAATGTGAAACCTATACTCTTATATGCTACACAGGCTATAAAAATTCATCATGTATTTCATTAATTAATCCTACCATACCACTTTGAGAGTTGTAGCTAAAGAAAAAATGCTCTAGAGAATAGGATTCAATTTTTCCTCTCGAAGAAAGTGGAGCTACAGGGTTTCTAAACTCAAAGTTTTAGAAAGTCAGTGTCACAGTCGTAAACAGGAACACTGCACAGTAAACTTCTGGCATGTCAATTCTTATTCTGTAGTAGAAAAATATTTGTGTTTCAAAATATAATGAGGATAGTTATTACCTTGAAGTGGTATTCATTTTCTGAATTTACAAGTCATTTAAAATGTATTACCCAGCCATGCTGCCTTGTAACAACTTGTTATTGTATTACCGTGTCATGAAACCTTATAGGCAATGAAACTTTATATGGAAAATTTTCAGTTCACACAAGTTGCTTTTTTTCCCCCCGTCTGTAGCCAGGGATTTCAAGAGAAATATGTACTTGAGTTTACTTTAAAAGATAAGTAAAAAAGGAAGGCGTTTAAGAAATACATCAAAAATAGCAATGTGTGTTTTTCTAGGCGCTTGGTAACTAAGATCAGGGTATGTGCCTTAACAGCCACTTGACTGAGTTTGCTGTTCTGCTGTCATTGGTTGACTTCCTCAATGACGCCTCCATAAAGGCAGGTAGCATTGTCAGCACCACGGAGAGCTCCACACACTGTGCATCTGAAAGAGGAGCTGGGCTCCTGGAAGCTCAGCTGCGGCTAGGGAACAGGATCACGGAATAATCTACCTACAAAGTAAAAGAAAAGAAATCAGGCATCAAGAAAAATCAAGCTAATTAGCTAGAAAACTCATCTTTTCCAGGCCCTGTCTTCCCTTTAATTTATTTTTCAACACTTTCATATCTTCCATATGAAAGTGATTAAAAGATTAGAGTTTCTTGGGTTCTTGTTTTTGTTCGGATTGGGTGGAGGGTTGATTTATAAAAGTATTATGCTAATCTCTTATTTACCACAAATAGATGAGTCACCTTTCTAAACGTAGATTGTTTCTTTGCACTTAGTTCCAGTCCTATTATTTCACTTCAATCTAGGCTGTGACTGAACCTGTAAAATAGGAGCCCTACAGACTCAGACAGAGCAGGACAATGGGCAGCCCCTGACCTACCAGAGACCGTCTACCATCCAGCTACACGTCCTGACTGAAGTCTATGGACCTTTATCGACAGTCAGGAACAAGAGATTTGCCTATGCTCTACTTTTCAAGATTGAAATGATGGCAAACACAGAAAGGAGTGTGCATAGGGCTTTAATGAAGGTGACCGCATAAATGAAGGGAAAGAAACAAGATAGGAATTAAAGAAACCTGGAAAATTAACTTTGAAAAGATCTTTCCAGCACAGGTTGCCTTAAATCTCCAGGAGCGTGTGAACCAAAGTGTTTGTAAACCAGGAGTCGATACCCACGTTGGAAGCCTCTGTGAAGCAAGAAGGAAGAGGTCTCCACGTTTCCCTTTTAATCTCTTCTTATCTTATGCAAGCGCTCCCTTAAAAAAAAAAAAGAGGTGAAAAAGCAGAAGGAATTGGCTAGTTTGTTTAGAAGGTAAGTAACAGGGGAGGTCACTCCAAGGCTGGGCACTCTTAGCCCCACCCACCTTTTGTTTCTTCTCGCTGGCGCCCAGCCTCACCCATTTCAAACTCTTGCGTTGTTTTGTACCATTTGCCTACACAATCTTTGTTTGGCCTGATCATCATTCTTGCAATCTCTAGCACCAGGAGACCCCTCAACATTGCAACTCCTCGGGGACTCCCTCGGGGAAACCCGGCATGCTCAGCGGGGCTGACATCCTTCAGTCTTTCAAAGGCTTAGCTCAGCGCTGCGTAGCCCGGGGTTTCATTCAGGGCCCGCCCCTGAGGAGCTCAAAAGGTCCGAGCTGGACCCTGAAATTGTCCCTGCATTCTTAGGTGGCGCATCTTAAGACTTTCAACATTGTGAGCGCCAGCAGCGCTTAGAAACACTCCTTGAAGGGTCGGCTTCTCACCTGTCTTTTCTTTGCAGCCCAGGGTGTGTTAGCTAGCGCGGTGAGAGGCGCTTAAGGATGGAGCCCTGTGGCTAGTGGCGGTGGAGATCACCTTCTCGGAGTAGCTGTTTTATCACTGAGTTTTGGAGATTTCTTGGCTGCCTTCCCCTAAGGCACGCTTGAGTAACCGGAGCTGTGGCGGCGCCCAAGCTCCCAAGATAAAGGCTGTGTGTGTGTGTGTGTGTGTGTGTGTGTGTGTGTGTGTGTGTAGGGGGAGAGGGCGGGGACAGAAACGTCAACCCCCACCCTGCCTCCTTTTCTTTTTCCCCTTCCTGCAAAAGGCGCACAAGTCTTCCACCCTACCCCACCCCCTACCACCAGCAATCCTTGGGGCTCTGGGCAACAGCTAGGTTAAACCTATTTGCACTGGGAAATTGGCGCTGTTTGGGAGAAGAGAAACAGATCGATTGCCCTTGTGACTCCCCGCCCCCCACCCCGGCCCAGCCCGCCCCCCGCGTTGCTCGGCCCTCCCCCGCCGCCTCCCGCACCCCGCCTCCTCCCCTCCCCGCCCCCAAGCCTCTCACCCGCCGCAGGCCGGTGCGAGGCCCCCTCCAGAAGGTGAGCAGGATGGATTGGACTCCGGCGGGGAACGCGGGTGTCTCGAAGTGGTGCTAATGGGAAGAGATTTCTGCTCCCCAAAGAAGATGCGCTGCCACAAAGAGCGGCTCGCGCGCCGGCCTGGGCTCTAGCCCGGGAGATATCCCGGGAGAACTCCGAGCTCTGAGCGCTCGGCGAAGACCCGGGCAACATGCCTGTTCGCAGGGGGCATGTGGCACCGCAAAACACCTTCCTGGGGACCATCATACGGAAATTTGAAGGGCAGAGTAAGTTCGTTTGTTCTTTCCTGTCGCTCGCTTTCCGCTTTGGTAGAGCACTTGGTGTCCGTCGTTTCCAAGCTAGAGGGATGGACAACTCCAGGCTGTCAAGTTAGGGGCTGGGAAAGCCAGCCAGCCAGGCAGTTCGGATGGCAGCGGGAGTGTTCTCTCTCTAATATTAATTTGGATTTACATTTTAGATTATGGACTCCATTGTGCCAGGCAATTTGATCTTCCTCTCCCACTGCTCTGTTATCTGCCTTGCTACTCCATGCCCTACTAGTCTACTACCTTAAAGGGAACGTGCTGGTATAGCACGGGCTTGTATTATAAAGCTTTTTTTCTGCGGCAGACTTTTTAAAGTCAGGGGCAGAACCGACTATAGCCTCCAAACAAGAACACGTAAATGGTAGTAGGGATGCAAATGGACATGTAAACTGTGTTTTATCTTGTTAAACTGCTGGTCTGTGGAACGTCAGGGATGCTCTTGGGGTGTTAGCTGGCTCTTAAAAACTGAACTTTGTCCGAAAACTGAAAATAAACGCCAAAGAATGGTTTGGTGAGCAGTGGACTGACTGGTTTTGAGTGCAAGCAGCTCACTATTCAAAAAGAACATATTTGTGTCTCTCTGTTGCTCCCCTAAATATACCGTGTGGGAATTTAAAAATCGAAAGGCAAGTCTGCAAATCCCACAGAGACTGAATGTAGAGATATTTAATCTGCTCATGTAAGCAAACCACCGGGAATTAATAATTTTATAGAAATACAGTAATTTAAAATCGTAGAGTTGTCCTCTTATATGCTGCTCTGAATCTACCTCGGCGCGCATTTATGTTTCAGACTTTACATTTATCAGTACTGCGTTTAGTGATACGCACATCTGGTGCCTGTATACAAATTCAACTTCTCTGTTTTGCTCCATATTCTTTCTGGAAATAGCAAACATAATTTGCTATCACATGTAATGTGATCTGTATTAGAATATCTACTATTACAAAAATTATAGCTTGTTCCAAAGAAAAAGTTTCTTTTTAATATGTTATCATTTTCACTGTATATGTGTGTAATTTTTTATCTTTTGGATTTGGACATAACGAGAGTGTGAAGCTTTACATTATTTATTGTTAATTAACGTGGAGTCATTTCATTGCTAAAGATAATTATCTTAAAGATAATTAAATAAAAGCATGTGTTAAAATAAAAACACAGACATATATATGCCTTTCCTACAGAAATCCAGAAAAACCTATTCTAAGAATAAGTACTCTGAGAGAGTTGCATTCTAAGGTCCAGCCAAAGTTGAAATGAGAAAACCTGGCAGTGAGAGGATGTTTGAATTCTCCGACTTAGGAAATTTTTTATCATACAACTAATTGGCGTTCTGGAATCAACCCCTGGCAAGCTGTTTGTCTGCCTTCACTAGGGTCCCTGGCACTCACAGAGCATGAGAACTAGACAACTTGGGAAATTCTGTTCTTAAAATTGAAGAATGATTTTCTTAATATCTTCTACTAAACTAATATCATACCTAAAGTTTGAAGAGGAGTGTGTATGTGTGTGTGTGTGATTTTTAATTCTCTTGGAAAAGTCCTAGCATTTCAGACCCTTGTTATGCAACAAATTGTTTTAGTGTTTGTGAGAACCCTATGAAAGATTTTTAAAAGACGCCTCTACCATCTTTTTATTGCAGATAAAAAATTTATCATTGCAAATGCCAGAGTCCAGAACTGTGCCATCATCTACTGCAATGATGGCTTCTGTGAGATGACCGGTTTCTCCAGGCCAGATGTCATGCAGAAGCCGTGTACCTGTGACTTTCTCCATGGGCCTGAGACCAAGAGGCATGATATTGCCCAAATTGCCCAGGCATTGCTGGGGTCGGAGGAGAGGAAGGTGGAGGTCACCTACTATCATAAAAATGGTAAAGTGGATGCACTTAGAATTCCTTGCATTCGATGCCTTTGCAGTGAAATTTTGATTACTGAGAAGTTCATATGCAGAGAAAC
The DNA here is from genome assembly GCA_028658305.1 of Pachyuromys duprasi. Taxonomy (NCBI): domain Eukaryota; kingdom Metazoa; phylum Chordata; class Mammalia; order Rodentia; family Muridae; genus Pachyuromys; species Pachyuromys duprasi. The sequence goes on along the minus strand of JAQQSO010003607.1, from coordinate 4,330 downwards.
TTCACATAATTAACTGTAGATGACTTTTCTAATATAAAGTCTCAGTGTCCAAGAAGCATGGATGTTCTTATTATTGGGCCAGTAGGAAAATTTTCTTCTTCATGAAGTGTACCTTGTTTGAACCTTGTACAGGTTAAGTAACTTAATCTTACCAAGGACAAAAATGACATAAGTCAGCTCTGACACTTTTCAAAGGAGTGATGTGAGAATTAGTAACTCGCTGTTTGCAGTGTTCCATGTGTAGTATGATAGAAACACATTTTCTCTGCCTGCATTTGAACATATGTCCAAGGTCTTCTTGGAAACTGTGTAATCTGAAATGAAAATGAGTTCAGTTATGAGTATTTCTTGGCTTTGTAAGTATTGATGGATGATACCTCTGATTTCTTTCACTTGATTTTTTTTTGAGAAGATTAAGCATAATATATAACTTCTTCAACTGAAGCACTAAACTTGGAAACATACAGATGTTATACAATAAGAAATATGGAGACATTACTTGTTATAGGAAATAGAGAAAAGGAGCTGTGAAGGTTCCAGGTTATTAATATTCACATCTCCACCACAGTTAAACTATTATTTCAAAGTTATGTCAATTATTATTTCAACTTCAGGTTACTTCTTTCTCATAGCCTTTCCCTGAAAACAATGCACATGAATTTACATTGTAACACATACCACACACACATGCACACACACTCACAGGCACATACATGTGTCATATGCATGATACATATATTTAGATATAGATTACTGAATATAAATAGATTACTGTGTATGAATACTCACATAATTCACTTTAAGATATATATATATATACTCTTAAATGTATATTTGTAATGGTATTTACCTATTTATCAAAACACTTATAGAAAATTTGTGTGTTGAAGTTTATTTTGCCAATATTGCATCAACTATTTCCCTCTTTTTTTATGTCCAAAATTTAATGAGGCTGAGGGTAACCTGTTCAGATTTTTAGAAAACCCTTAAGTTTGGTAAATGCATGTGTAATATAGGCTATACCATATTATGACTCATTATTTGAAAAGTACAAAGAAAAAAAAGTAAAAGAAAGGTTAATTCTTTCTTATGATGAAATGTTTCATGATAAGAAATGTACAGTTATTAATTGCTGGATTTTTCCAACATATGAACTTGAACTTGAGTGGGTATTTGAAACCAAGTATTACTGGAAAAACAGGTTTGTATGACTTTGTATTGCTCTGGAGCGAAAGCAATTACACGATTATCATTCGGCACAGAGCTTGTTTCTTAAGTTCTTCCCAGTTTACTCTTACTTTTGATCAGTAGCATTGTGTATTATAAGTAGCCAACGTGATCCATCTTTGGAAAAGATTTTCATAGTTTGGTTGTCACCAAACATTGCCACTTACCTCTTTTGTCTATTTGATGTCAAGATTTTGAAATTATAAAAAGTTCGGTGTTATTTCTTCTCTGAACATACAGGACCATGTCAACATGGTCCCTGTTGTGGTTGTTCAAGGCATGGTGGTCCATCATTAGTCGTTATGTTTTCAAGACTGTTTCAGAATGTTTTCAACTTAAAAAAAAATTAAAGGGCTGCTCTGATTAAGTCTGTTAGGTACTGAGTGCATTTATCTGAATGGTTTTAAATAGGAATTGTATATGTTAATGTTGTAACTGAAATGTAGAAGTTTTGAACCCTCATCTGTTATTTGCTATAACTGCAAAATAAGCTCAGAACACGTTTCAAAAATAATTTTATATGTAAGCACAAACCCATTGGTTAGAAAGTCTGCAGTAAGGATGTCGGTGCATAGACCATTAAAGTCTATGCCTGATTGGTTGGCTTAGCTTCATGAATGTTTGCACCAGCTGAGGACCGTGCATCCAGAGGACCTAGACTTCTTGCTCACATGTAGCCAACTGGCAACTCAATCTCCGTGTAGATCTCTGAGTAAGGGGATCAGAGGCTGCCTCTCTCATGAACTCAGTTGACTGCCCTCTGATCACTCGCTCCTGATGATGCAGCCTTGCCAGGCCATGGAGGAAGATGATCCAAGCAGTCTTGATGAGACTTAACAAACTATGAGCAGATGACAATAGTGGAGAACTCCCCCTTTTCAGTGGACTAGGGGGAGGGGGAGGAAGGGGAGGGTAGACTGGGGGAGTTAAGGAAGGGGACTCTAGCTGGAGTATATATTGAATAAATTGTGAAGAAAGAGATAAAAATAAAAAAGAAACAAATAGTGGAGGAAGGGAAAGAGGGAGGTAGGAGAGTAGTAGGAAGGAAGGAAGGAAGGAAGGAAGGAAGGAAGGAAGGAAGGAAGGAAGGAAGGAAGGAAGGAAAGAATCTCATAAAAGGAGACTTTGTTAGGAAGCCCATGGAAGGACAGATAAGTCACCTTTTTTATTTTTTATTTTTGGTGAAAATGCTGTCCCTGTTGAGTTTTTCAGGTGTGACACACTTTTATGGAGTAAGGAATCTTTAGTGCTAACAAGGAGCTGTCTATTTAGCTTTATTTAGTAGAGGAAATGGATAGATTAACTCATTTTTACTATTTTTCAAGGATAGGTTATTAAATCTGATCCCCTTGGAGACTTAAGATACAGATATATTCTCCTTTGGATGCAATAAACTAGTCATTGGCTTTAATGCTATTTCAGGTGAATTAAGAGAATCTTGAGAGCTTCCTTATTTATTCTCATAACAGCTATAAAATCATCGAAGGCTTGTAAGATACAAATGCGCTGATAGTCTCACCTCTTTTTGACCTACTCCAAGCCACTTTGTATTTATAAAAACAAACAGGAAGAAGAAAAACATAGAAACTTATCATCGGTTTGTTTTTGTAAAGTTTCATTAATGCCTTTTAACTAGGGTCATTTACTTTGATCCTTTGGTTTAATTCTTGATTCTATTCAGTAAATGCTTCCTTCACCTATTATTAATTCAGTATTTCAATGGAATATATATATTATGTAATGACTACATCATGAAAGTTAGGAACAATTGCTATATTCTATGTTGACTGTTCATTTATGATGGAACAACAAAAAAAATTCGGAGGAGCAAAAAATTTTGAGGATCAGAAGATTGTTTCTGAAAGCTTGTCTTCTGAAGCAGCCCACTGGCCTGCTGAGCAGTGAAAGCGAGAGATGTGCGCAGCGAGTCACAGTGGAAACATCATAAGCTGCATAGTCTACTGAGAAGCAGTGCTTCCTATCCTGCTCAGTATGTGACTCTTCCAGGTAGAGTAGAGCATGCTGTTTACCAGAATATCAGTTCTTAAAACCCACTTATCTGAAGTAGAAGCACTTGACAGGCCTTCCTTTGAGAATTCTATTTTACAGTTTAAGTCATTATTGCATAAATCATTCTTGGCAGCTCTGAATGTTGCTTGAGGTGATGAAGCTGTAAATCTTTTGACACGAAACTCTAATTATATAAAACTATAATTACACTGAGGCTTATATAAGGGTGGGCACGTACTTTAAGACTGTCATGGCTTCATGTTTAAAAAACATACCTTAAGAAGAGTAGTGATTGAGAACTAGAAAACACCTTAGTTATTTTCTTGTTTGATGTTTGTAGGTGATAGCAATAAAAAGAGAGAGAGAGAGAGAGAGAGAGTATCTTAATTGGCTCTGCTTTAAGTTACTTCTTCACTTGGTGTTTGGTCATCATGTCATAGAAATAGCATGTTGAAGACCCTAAAATCCCACCCCTAGCTATATTTGTAACACATGTCACAAACCAACTTCAAAAATATGGAAAACCAAAGTAAACTTCAGTAAAAATCAGGCAGTCTTATGGTTTTGGTATTGAGATTCCAGACACAGTGTACTTGCAGTCTTATTGCAGACTTACTGGTTAGTCAGTATTGTTTACAGATGCCTTTCTTATCTCTGTGATGCTTTTCAATAGCTGGCCGTTGGTAAGTGGCTAAGCAGAGTCTTCACCTAAACAACACAGAGTTACAGAAGCAATGTTTAATTCCACTAAGTATGGCGTTGATTTGCTAACACCGAGTCTATCCTTCCTGCAAGCTATGCACAAAGACCTAAAAAGTGTTGTTCTGTAAGTAAGAGTGAAGGTGACTCCTGGGTTTACCGCTGTCTTATAAAACACATTGATTATAGATACAATGGGTGTACAGGCAGTCTCTGCTTTGATGGCATTTGTATAAAAGAGCAAAAAAAAGTTCATTTGCAATTTATAAACCATAAATGTTTCTAAGAAGTTATTCACAAATAAAAACTATAGAGAGGTCTTAGGACAGTTAGGATCAGTCACTACGTTTCCTTTGTTCTTCCCCTTTAAAATGACTGTTAGCAGATACTTTTT
>JAQQSO010003606.1:0-13431 GCA_028658305.1 Pachyuromys duprasi | reverse complement strand
GGGGAGGTTGGTGAGACTTGGGGAGAACAAGAGCTCCACAAAGACCAAACTGAGCAGGGCACAGGGGTCTTGTATGAGACTGTTTCTTCAATCAAGGACCATGTGTTGATGTGGCCTGGAACCCCCGCGCAAATGGGGCTCATGATAGCTTGGTGTAGGACTGAAGACCCTAGTGAGGGAAACAGGGACTGTTTCAGTCATGAACTTGATGGCTGACTCTTTGACCCTCCCCCATGCAAGTGGGGAGTGACAGACTGGCTAGATCCTAGGGGAGGACATTGCAGCCAGCCTTGAGGAGACAGGATGAGCTGGGGTTGGATGGAAGGGGAGGAGGTCCTCCCCTGTTGGTGGACTTGGAGGGGGCGGGGAGGAGGGAGATGAGGGAGGGAGTGTGAGAGTTGGAGGGAATGAGGGATGGAGCCTCACCTGGGATGCAAAATACCTAACCTGTGATTGATATAAAAATAAATAAATTTATTTAAAAAAAAAAAGAAAGTCTATCTTATTAGATTCTAGGATTGCTACCCCAGCTTGTTTTCTGGGTCCATTTGCATGGAAAATGGTTTTCCAGCCCTTTACTCTGATGTAGTGTTTTTCTTTGTTGCAGAGGTGTGTTTCTTGGATGCAACAGAATGTTGTATACTGTTTCCCCAGCCAATCTGTTAGTCTGTGTCTTTTTATTGGAGAGTTGAGTCCATTGATGTTGATAGATAATAGCTACCAATGACTGTTATTTTCTTTTATTGTGCAGTTGGTGGTCCTACTGTGATTCTTTGCTTTTTTGTTGTTGTTGTCGTTGGGAAATTATCTGCATCCCATATTTTCTTTGGCGTAATTGTTTCCGTTGGACTGAAGTTTTCCTTCTAGTAACTTTTGTAGGACTGGGTTGTTGTGTAGGTATTGCATGAATTTTGTTTTCTCATGGAAAATTTTGTTTTCTCCATCTATGTTAATTGAAAGCTTTGCTGAGCATAGTAGTCTTGATTGGCATCTGTGTTCCCTTAAAGACTGCATGACTTCTGCCCAAGCCCTTCTGGCTTTCATAGTTTCTGATGAGAAGTATTGTGTGAGTCTGATCAGTGTACCTTCATATGTTACTTGACCCGTTTCCCTTGTTGCCTTTAATATTTTTTTGTTTGTTTTGTAGGTTTAGTGTTTTGACTATGATGTGACGAGAGGTATTTCTTTTCTGGTCTAGTCTATTTGGTGTTCTGTAGGCTTCTTGTATGTTGATGGACAGTTCTTTCTTTAAGTTGGGAAAATTTTCTTCTATGATTTTCTTAAAAATATTTTCTGGTCCTTGGAGCCTGGAGTCTTCTTTTTCATCTATTCCAATTATTTCTTAGGTTTCATCTTTTGATGGCATCCTTAATTCCTTGGATGTTTTGTGTTTGTGATTTTTCTGATTTTATTTTTTCCTTTAGTGAGGAATCCATTCAGCCAACATATCCTCTGCTCCCGAGATTCTCTCTTCCATCTCTTGTATTCTATTGGTGATGCTTACCTTGTGGTTTCTGATCTTTTCTCTAAGTTCTCCAGTTCCACATTCTTCTCCCTTTTTTGTCTTCTTTATAGATTCTAATTCCGTTTTCATGCTTTGTACTGTTTCCTTCAACTGATTGACTCTGTCTCCTATTTTGGTTGTTTCCTCTCTGTTTATCTTTGATTGTTCCTGTATGTGGGCAGTTAATTTCTTCTCCATTTCTTTGAGGGCCTTGTTCATTTCCTGTTTTTGTCTCTCTTTTTGTTCCTCCAATATCTGCATAATCACAGCTTTAGCATAATTTTCCTGTGTCTCTGCTGAATTAAAATCTCCACTGCTTTTGGGTGTTTCTGGTGGGGCCATGGTGTCCTGATTTTTGTAGGGTGAGTTCTTATATCAACCTTTGGTCATTTGTTTATGTATAGTAAAGGAGTTGTTTGTGCTTAGAGGCTGAACTTCAGACTAGAACTGTCAATCTCTTGTGTCAGGAGTATTCTTCAAGAAGATCAGGGAGTTCCAGTGGTTTGTTAGTGTGTGTTGTTGTCTCAGTTGAACTCTGTTGTGGGCTCTGTGTGCCCGGCTTCGTGCTCTGTGCTAGAAGCTGTGAGCACTGCAGGCTGGTCACCTTTCTGGTCTGGAGGTTTGGCTTCTTACTCTCTGCTAGAGGCTGAGTGTCCTGGTTTGAGATGTCAGCTGGGGGCTCTGTGCTCTGCCCTGGGCTTGCTGCTTAGGGCTCTCCCCTGTACTGGAGGCTTGGCATCCCCTTCTGGGCCAGGGGCTGTGCACCACTCTCTGAGATGATATTTGGGACATACACAGTGGGTCTGGATTGGTTGCAGGCGTTGCTGAGCAGTGTGCACTGGCTGTATGCGGGCCTGTCTGAAATGTTGCCCGAGGCCTTCTCTGTCTGTCCCGTGGAAACACACACATGGACTCTGGTGGTTGCTGGCAGGCCAGAGCAGTGTGTGCCCGCAGTGTGCAGGCCTGTCAAGATGGTCCCCTAGGCCCTTTCAGACTGAGGTGGTTCTGGCGGAGCCAATCATTGTGTGCCTGCCATATGCCCGCAGGTTGAAGCAGAGCTGGGGTCCTTCTCAGATTGGCCCATAAACACACACACACAGGCTGAGGTGGTTGCTGGCAGACCCAAGCAGTGTGTACCCGCAGTGTGCAGGTCAGTCAAAATGATACCCGGCTCCTCCTCAGTCTGGCCTGGAGACTGTGTGACCCAGTCTGGTATGGCTGCTGCTGGCGCCCAGCATGGCTGCTCATTTAGATCAGAGCTGTGCGCCGCAAGTCACCTGGAGTTTTTTCCGGGGAATAACTGGCTGTCCCTAGGATTTTCCCACTTGATTTCCGCACCGTAGGAGTTCTGCTCACCTGGCAATCACAAATGCTGGTGTTTTAGGTCCCAGAGTTCAGTCTCCTGGTCGCTGCGATGTTTCTGCTGACCTACTCCTCAGACACAGTGTCCTCTTGTGGCAGCCATCTTGGATCTCCCCAATAATTTCATTTTATATCTTATATCTTAGATACTGTAGATCAGAGTCAACTAATAATACCACGATTATTAGAAACTTCATCATTTCAATTCTTTCTATAGTGCATCTATTTAATTATGGTTACAAGCTTATAAACAACATCTGTTAAATCGAGTTGCAGTATAGAAATTGAATCTCACGTAGTAATAAAGTTGACTAGCATGTGCAAAACAAATTTCAATCTGCTCCTAATTGTAGAGCTTCTCAGTTTAAACTATTTGTGTAAAGAGATCAAATATGATTTGTTCAAAACATTGTTTTGTTTAGTAAGCTTATAATTCATAGCTTACCTATGAATCACATAATATTCATTTCATACATACCGTGTTCTACATTTTGAAATGATTATTTACTTTTTTCTTAGTCATTTTTCTATTGCTGTGAAGAGATACCATGATAAGGAAATTTATAGACATAACATTTAATTGTGGCTTGCTTACAGTTCAGATGTTCAGTCCGTTGTCATCATTGTGGGAAGCATAACAGCATGAAGTCAGACATGGTGCTGAAAAAGAAGCTGAGAGTTCTATATCCGGATTTGCAGGAAGTTGGGAGAGAGAGAGACTGAGTCTGACTTGAGCAACTGAAACCTCCGAACCTGTCCCCAGTGACACTTCTATTCCAACAAGGCCACACCTACCAAACCCTGTCAAGTAGCCGCACTCCCCAATGATCAAGTTTTAAATATATGAGCCTATGAAGACCATTCCCATTCAAATTGCCATAACTGCACTCATACTTCAGGAGTAATCATAAATTAGTTAGGTAATGATGCTTTTCTTCTTTTTGTTTCTAACCAAGTCATATGCATATCACTTGCCAGTTTTTGCTGTTATATTTCAAATGATTAAATCCAATGCAAGGCCCATTAGTGGCATCTCTATCTTGAAAATTTCTGTATTCAAAAATGTCGATTTAAGTATTTCCAATAAAACAATTGTAATATTAGATTTTATGACATAAACAAATGTCTGCTGAGCAATATCATTCTGTGAAACTAAATGAAGTTAAAATTAGTTTCAGTCATTAGTTTTTTCATTTTCCTGATGATTAATGACATTAAACATTTCTTTCTTTTATTAATTTTTTATATTAATTACAGTTTATTTACTTTGTATCCCAGCTGTAACCCCCGAACTTATTCCCTCCCAATCCCACCCTCCCTCCCTCATCTCCTCCCTGTCCCTCTCTAAGTCCACTGATAAGGGAGGTCCTCCTCCCTTTCCATCTGACCCTAGCATATCAGGTCTCATCAAGACTGGCTACAATGTCCTTCTCTGTGGCCTGGCAAGGCTGCTTCTCTCTGGGGGGGGGGGGAGTCAAAGAGCCAGCCATTGAGTTCATGTCAGAGACAGTCCCTGTTCCCCTTACTAGGGCAACCCACTTGGATGCTAAGCTGCCATGGGCTACATCTGAGCAGGGGTTCTAGTTTATCTCCATGAATGATCCTTGGTTGGAGAAACAGTCTCATAAAATACCCCTGTGTCCAGATATATTTGGTCTTGTGGAGTTCCTGTCCTCTCCAGATCACACAAACTCCCCCTTCTTTCATATGATTCCCTGCACTCTGCCCAAGGTTTGGTTATGAGTCTCAGCATCTGCTTTGATACACTGCTAGGTAGAGTCTTTCAGAAATGCAAATCAAAATGACCCTGAGATTTCACCTTACACCCATCAGAATGGATAAGATCAAAAACTCAAGTGACAACACATACTGGAGAGGTTGTGGAAAAGGGGAGACCTCCTCCTTGCTGGTGGGAATGTATACTTTTACAACCACTTTGGAAATCAATCTGGTGCTTTCTCAGACAATCAGGAATAGTGCTTTCTCAAGATCCAGCTATACTACTCCTGGGCATATACCACAAAGATGCGCAAGTAGACAAGGACATTTGTTCAACCATGTTTGTAGCAGCTTTATTTGTAATAACCAGAACCTGGAAACAACCCAGATGTCCCTCAACAGAGAAATGGATACAGAAATTGCTGTACTTTTACATAATGGAATACTACTCAGCAATTAAAAACAAGGAAATCATGAACTTTGCAGGCAAGTGGTGGAAACTAGAAAAGATCATCCTGAGTGCGGTATCCCAGAAGCAGAAAGACACACGGTATATAATCACTTATAAGTGGCTACTAGACCTAAAATATAGGATAAACAAACTAATATCTGCACACCTAAAGAAGCTAATCAAAAAGGAGGACCCAGGGTAAGATGATCAATCCTCACTTAGAAAGACAAATGGGATGGACATTGGAAGTAGGAGAAAACAAGAAACAGGACAGGAGTCTCAGTTATTTAAGTAGTTTTGCTTGGTACATGTACCTTCATAATTCATGTCCTGTTTTATGAGGCTGGTGTAATTAAGCATCAGAGAAGAGACCAAATATAAATGCTTCAGAATTTGTATTTGATAAAAAAAAAACTGATGGAAAAAAAATCAGTGTCATGTATTTACAGACTTAATGTTATGTAGATTCTTGTGAACTTTTTCTGATACTTTAGTTTCCTTATAAATATTTATATGTGAGTATATTTGTGGTGATTTTTTCAATTACAATGAAAACAAAGTTGACTTAAATTTATTCATTATAAGTTCATTCTATTAATTTTCTGCTGATTTGTGAGAACTATAACAATGCAAAATAAGAATAGTTTCAGATTCTTGGCAATTACCAAAGGTTAATTAGAATTTTTAACATAACAAATCCAACACACAATGGTCTTGCTGAGAAAGTTTAACTACATACATTTAAACAGGAGGCCAAAAACAAGTGAGCCAATTCCACAAAGTGTTTTGTGCTATGTTAATAATTTCTCTGAATAGTCATTAAATATCAGTATCCTCCTTTTTATGAAGTATTGGGCAGATACTTAACTTTTCTTTTTTTTTTTCATTTAACTTTTTTTTACTTAACTTTTCTTTTTTTTCTTTTTTTTCATTTCATTAAATGGCACATGCATTTAATAATTAATCAGATAAAACCTGGGTAAATTTTCCTATTTGAACTGATACATATTACAATTGTTCCATAAAATTATTAAAGAAGAATATGTAACATCTTTCAGGGCACAAAAATATCGTTGCACATTCTAAAGCCTCAAATCTTGTCTTGAATAGCCAAAGTTTTACATATCAGCTTTTGAGCATATTACATTTTATATTACAATGGAAGATATAATGCATACCTCCTGATGAATGAGGTCTTTATTAAGTAAGGACTGGATAGTGCCTTTCTTATTTAAAATATTTAGGATTATTTATTGCTTCTTGTACTAGATATTCACAATCAGCTCACTCATGTTATTACCACTATCGCTTATTTTAAAAAAATAAATATTATCATCCACAGACGTTTCCATTAAAAATTTCAAATTAGATAATATTTAAAATATGTCTGGGATATATCCAAAGTCTTCTAAAGTTTCATTTCTGAAAGTATCAGTTAGTAAGTTATATAAAGAACAAATAACAAAAGGAATGGCAGCCAAACAGTTTTTCTTGCTTAGCAGGACATAAGAAAACTATGTCCTTGTATTTTTATTAAAGCGTGTGTGTAGCCCTCCATCCAGTATACTTGCTTTCACTTTCCTCTCCTTAAAGGACATGTATACAGGCACATACCACATTCACAAACATGAACAAAAGATAATAATAATAATAATGTATTAGGTTGAGAAGTTGCTGAAGGTTTAAAGCATTTGCTGTGCAGGAAAATGTAATTGCCAGGTGATACATGTATGCATATACACATGCATACACAGGTCTTACACATGAATACACACACACACACACACATTGTGCTGGTTAGTTTTACATTTACTTGACACAAATTAGAATCATTTGGATCAAGGACATAGTTGAGAAAATGCCTCCATTGGCCTGGCAAGCCAGTAAGCACTGTTCTTCCATGGCCTGTTTTAGTTCTGCTTCCAGGTTTGTGCCTTATTTAAGTTCTTCCACAACAATGATGGACTGTTACATAGTAATGTAGGGAAATAAACCACTTTCTTCAGGGTTGCATTTGGTCATGAAATTTTATAAGGAGAAAACTTAGCGATTATACACCTAAAAAAATAAAGAGCAATAGTTGTTTTGGATTAACACTGCCATATTAATCTCATTTAAACTGATCAATATTTAAAGATTTATGTTTTGAGGAAACATAAATTATAATATATACATGGTAATATTTGGATAAATACAAAGTAAATTTTTAATATAATTGTGCATGCATAGAATGATAAACACTAAAAGTAATGATGATAATGATAATCATATACAACTGCGAAGGTTGAGGCCCATTATATATATATATTTTTAATTTTAGAAGTCTGACCTAAGGGGCCTGAAGAGTTAGCTGAGCAGTTAAGACTTTTTTGTGTGTTTGGTTTTTCCAGAGGAACTAGGATAATTTCCATCACTTCCATGGTAGCACATCAGCAGCTGTCACTCCAATTTCAAGTAATCTCTGATCTCCGTGGAGACCAGACATGAATGTGCTGTGCTCTAAGATCAACAATCAATAAACGGGACCTCATGAAACTGAAAAGCTTCTGTAAAGCAATGGACACTGTCATCGGAACAAAACGACAACCTACAGACTGAGAGAAGATCTTCACCAACCCTACAACTGATAGATGTCTAATATCCAGAATAAAGGCCTGAAGAAATTAAACACCAACAAACCAAGTAATCCAATTTAAAAATGGGGTCCAGAGAATGCTCAATAGAGGAATATCAAATGGCAGCGAAACACTTAAAGAAATGCTCAACATGCTTAATCATTTGAGAAATGCAAATTGAAATCTTGCTTCTTTAGATTGAAATAATAGCTTAAAGAAAATCTTAGCAATAAATACTGAATATTAAAAATCACAGTGTAATATAATTGTAGGTATATTTATGGTACACATTGCTTTTTTAATCAATTAATTACAAATAAAATTTACATCCACTTAGAAAGTTCCCCTCCCTCCTCTCTTCCCAGTCCCTTCCTCTTACCTCCCCTACTTTTCCCCTATACCCTCTCTCTTTCTTCTCAAAGGAGGAGAGACCTCCCATGGGTATCACCCCACCTTGGCAATATTAACTTATTCAGTATTTTACATTGTAAATCATCCTACATGGAATGCATATTGATTGTATAAATGTTAATGCAAAATAATTTGGAAAAGCAAGTGATTAACAATTCTAAATTCAATATTTGCACAGATTATGTAGCAATCTATACTTCAAATCTTACTGTACTAAGGGTAAATTCTTCTAAGTACCAAAAGAATAAATTATCTTTCCAACATTAAATATTAAGGGAAAATTTCAAGACTAAGTGTAGTTAACCATAGAAATATACTTGGTGATTGAATTATCTTTTTCCTTGCAGGAGATCAATACTGAAAATAAATCAAAAATTTTCACAATGTATAAAGGTACTGGTTTCAGGAAACAACATACCTACTGAATGAGACATTCTTTGGAGGAAGAAAACATGACATAAGACTCCTTTCAGTTACTACTTTTTACAAAATATCTTAATGATTTAATTCAAAATTCCATATAAAGGAAAAACAACAACAACAAAAGCTCAGCGCAGCCAACATCCCAATTCAGTGTACAAAATTTTGATAGCCAAAGTCTTAATATTGAAAGCTTGGATTTTCACCTGAGCATGCATGATGTCATTTCAGGTACTTAGAGTGTATGCGTAAGGAGTCTATAAAATTATATCAGTCTTTGATATAGTATATATCGTACCTTAAATAAGTACATACTATGATGTTGCACAATAAGAAAGTATTTTAGATCTTTTTATTACCTTTGTTAAGTAAGACTGTTCACAACTCTAAAACTGTAGTAACCAAAAGCAGTGTGATATTCATGAGAAAAAAAAGCAAACAGAAAATGACTGGTATGATGAGATGAAAAGTTTAGAAGACTTTTAATTTAAAAATTAAAAAGGGTAATTCAATGGAAAAATTACTTTTGTTTTTCAAAAATTGTAGAGAAATTTTCGTCCAGTAACATGGCTGCTCCAATCACATCCAAAGGCCTTCTAGGTCTGCCTGATCCAGCTGGAATGCACACAAGCCCGTAGTGCATACCTTTAATCCCAAACAATGAAGGTAAAGTTAATTTGTAAAAGAAAGCACTCATGTTTGAAAGTGTGGTCTAATTGAAGGACAGAAAAAGTGACAAAAAAGAGAAAGATTTGAAAGAATGAGTCAGAGATAGAATATGCTCAACTCTCATGAGAAAAGAGAGGAAAGAGAGATGACTTCAAAGAGCAGCATAGGACTGTTGTACAGAGACAGGTTGTAGCAAAAGAGAAGGAGCTTGACACAGGTAAAGAAATAACAAGCCAGAGAAAGAAGGAACCAGAGTATTGGAACATAATGTCAAAGTCAAAATGACAAAGTTACTAGGAGGGTGAGCAGAACAATTCAGTAGGAAGCTGAGAGAAACCGTTTTGAATCAGTCATCTTGGAGAGGATATTGAAGCAGAATAGCTGAGTTGAACAAGCCAGCCAGAGTTCAGGAAAAGAAAGATCTAGAAAGGTTGAGCTTATTCAGTAGTAATTCTTAGAGGCTGAAACATTGTAGGAATACATTAGGTGTATGGAGGCCAGAAGCTTCAAGGATTATGCCTAAGAGGGCAGATGGAGACAGTAAGCTTCCAAGAAGGCAATCATCCAGGTGAATAAAAATTACAGTCCTGAAGATACCTGAAAAACCAGGGTCAGATGAAAGGGGAGGAAGACCTCCCCTATCAGTTGACTTGGAAAGATGCAGAGAGTAGATGAGGAAGAGAGTGTGGGATTGGGAGGGAATGAGGGAGCAGGATACAGCTGGGATACAGAATTAATAAAATGTAACTAATAATAAAAATTATATATATATATATATATTACATATATATATATAAATTTAACATTCACCAGAAATAAATAAATCTAAATAGATACCATCTCTTTAACAAACAACCAAACAGAGAGGATAAAAGAGGTGTGCAAAATAAAAAGAAACACATACACTGTGAAGAGCTAAAATCGTACACCCAGTGTTGGACTATTCCCCTCGCTAGAGCTTTTTTTCTTCACATTCTCCATAGTCCAATTCTACTTTCCTGGTTTCTCTTCTTTTCTGTCTGTCTCTGTCTCTGTGTTTCCCTCTATCTCTGTCTGTGTGTATGTCTGTATGTGTGTATATACGTGTTTCAGTTTCTATATTGAAGCCCAAAGATAGAAATCATAAATAAGAGATAACATCTGTCTTGATCTATTTTACCTCACTGGGCATAATATTTTCAAGTTCCATGAGTTTAACTAAGGTTTCATGAGTTTATTTTTCTTTACAACTGAATCTAATTCCATTGTGTATAAGTGCTACATATACTTATGTTTCCTCAGTTGATGGACATTTAATTTGCTTCTTTTTCCTAGCTATTGTAAAGAGAACAGCAATGAACATAGCTGGGCAAGTATCTGTCAAAGGGGATGTCAAGTTCTTTGAGTATGTGTCAAAGAGAGGGTTGTATAATTGGTTCATAAAAAAGATTTACTTTTACCTTTTTGAGAATTCTCCATAAGGATTTCAAAGAGGAAAGGTGAAAATTGCAGAGGGAATGGGAAGAAGGAAAGAAAAATAACAGTATTTAGTTTTATAAAATTCATAGAGAAATATACTGTTTTAAAAGTTCACTGAAACTCTATTTAAATGGGGTCATGAGACAAAGGATGATAATGTGTTTTCCAAGAACAATAGACTAACAAAAAATCAAGTGGCTGATGGGGGATATCTCCCTTTGAGGTGTTGGACAGGGAAGTCCATGAGACTCCCAAAACACTTTGGGCTATTTTCATTGCCTTGGGTTCCTCCCAGAACTTGAAAGTAAGACTCTTTAGCTGACATACAAACCTACTTTAGATACAGCACTTGGAGAATTTGAGTTATAAGTGACACGGAAGCCTCCTTTTCAGGACTGTCTCTCAGAAAATCTGAAAATACTATGTGAGCTGCCAAGGGATAAAAGTGATCAATAACTTGAATGTAGCAACAGAGTCCATGACAGACAGCCCTTGCTCCCTTGTGTACTTGAGCCTCTTTTGGATATATACCTAGGAGTGGTATAGCTGGATCTTGAGGAAGTACTATTCCCAGTGGTCTGAGAAAATGCCAGATTGATTTCCAGAGTGGTTGCTCAACCATGTTTGTAGCAGCTTTATTTGTAATAGCCAGAAGCTGGAAACAACCCAGATGCCCCTCAACTGAGTAATGGATACAGAAATTGTGGTACATCAACACATTGGAATATTACTCAGAAATAAAAAACAAGGATATCAGGAAATTTGCAGGTAAATGGTGGGAACTGGAAAGGATCATAATGAGTGAGCTATTCCAGAAGCAGAAAGATATACAGGGTATATACTCACTCATATAGACATATACTATAGGATGAACCTACTAAAATCTGTACACCTAAAGAAACTAATCAAGAGGGAGGACTCAGGCTAAAATGCCCAATCCCTATCCAGAACGGCAAAGGGGATAGACATCGGAAGAAGGATAGGGCAGGGAACAAGTTAGGAGCCTGCCTCAGAGGGCCTGGGAAGGGCTCTGCCCTGCAGACTATCGAAGCAGATGCTGAGACTTATGGCCAACACTTAGGCAGAGTGCAGAGAATCTTATGAGGGAAGTGAGAAATAGTGGAAGCTGGAGAGGACAGGAACTCCACAAGAAGAGCAACAGAATCAAGAGGTCTGAGCACAGGAGTCCTTCCTGAGACTGATGGTCCAACCAGGTACCATACATGGAGGTAGCCTAGGACCCTTGCACAGGTGTGGCCCATAGTAGTTCAGTACCCAAGTGGGTTCTATAGTAATGGGAATAGGAACTGTCTCTGACATGAACTGATTTGTCTGCTTTTTGATCACCTCCTCCTTAGTGGGGAGGAGCCTTGCCAGGCCGCAGAGGAAGACAATGCAGCCACTCCTGATGAGACCTGATGTACTGGGATTGGAGGGAGGGAGAGGAGGACCTCGCCTATTGGTGGTCTTGGGGAGGGACACGGGTGCAGAAGGGGGAGGAAGGGAGGGATTGGGATGGGAGGAGGAAGGGAACTATAGGGGTATATAAGGTGAATAAAGTGTAATTAATAAAGAATTTAATAAAAATAAACCAAAAGGAAATAAACAAACAAACAAACCAAAAGAACCTGTGGTTGATGATATCTCACAGTTGAGTCACAGAATGTGATAAAAGTCAAGATGATATGGACCTGAAAGTTTTACCTGCACTGTCTAGCTTTCTTTTTTTTTTTTTTATTTTTCCTATTTATTTATTTGTTTGTTTGTTTATTTATTTATTTATTAGCTTTGTATCCCTGATGTAGCTCCCTCGTCTCCTCCTTATCCCGCCCACCCTTCCTCTTCTCCCCCACGTCCTTTCCCTAGTCTCCTGACAGGGGAGGACCTTCTCCCCTTCTATCTGATCCTAGCCTATCAGGTCTTATCAGAGCTGATTGAATAATCTTCCTCTGTGGCCTGGCAAGGCTAAACCCCTTGAGGGAGGTGATCAAAGAGCCTGCTACTGACTTCATGTAAGTCCCAGCATCTGTCTCAATCTACTCTTGGCTGGAGCCTCCCAGATGACAGCCAAGTTAGAGCACAGCAAAGAATCATTATTAGTGTCAGGGGCTGGCTTTCTACCATGGGATGGGTCTCAGGTTGGGCCAATTATTATTTGGACTTTTCCCTCTATATTTGTTTCATCATTATTCCTACACTTCTTGTAGGCAGGGTAATTTTTGGTTCACAGTTTTGTCCTTGGGTTGTTGATTCCCTCCTTCTACTAGTCTGGACTGGCTAGGAAGTAGTCCCTTCAGTCTTCAAGCTACTTCCCTCCCCCAACCGCTAAGGGTCTCAACTAGAATCACACTCATATCTTCCCAGGAGCCTACCCTGTAGCAGGCCTCCAACTTGACACACAAATTTTCTTTTTGCTTTACAAAAGTAGATAAAGTACATAGAGATTACATAATAGGCATCTAACAGATTTAAAAGTAACAACAAAGAAGAGCAAATATTAATCAAGAATGTGATAAAATGCTGAATCAGAAAGTTGACTACACTGAGGCTATTAAAATTACTTCTGCTGAGAAAATCAACAAGATAGACAAGCTTCTAGCCAAACTAACAAAAAGGCAGAGAGAAATGGTCAAAATCAGCAAAATTAGAGACGAAAAGGGGGACATAACTACAGACACTAAGGAAATCCAAACAATCATTTGGTCTTACTACCAAAGCCTATATGCCACAAAATTTGAAAATCTCAATGAAATGGACAGTTTTCTTGAGAGATTCCACCTACCTAAATTAAGCCAAGATCAGATAGGAAGATTGAATAGACA
>JAQQSO010003605.1:0-13432 GCA_028658305.1 Pachyuromys duprasi | reverse complement strand
ATCATCCTGAGTGAGATATCCCAAAAGCAGAAAGACACACATGGTATATACTCACTTATATAGACCTATAAGATAGGATAAAAATACAGAAATCTATACACCTAAAGAAGATAAACAAGAATGAGGACCTAGGGTAAGAGGATTAATACTCACTTAGAAAGTCAAATGGGATGGAGATTGGATGTAGGAGAAAACAAGTAGCAGGACAATAGCCGGCCACAGAGAGCCTCGAAAACACTCTTCCTAGCAGGGTATCAAAGCAAATATTAAGAAACATAACCAATCCTTTGGCAGAGTGCAGGGAATCATATGAAAGAAGGGGGAGTTAGTATGACCTGGAGAGGTCAGGAGCTCCACAAGAACCAAATATATCAGGACAAAGGGGTCTTTTATGAGACTGTCTCTCCAACCAAGGACCATGTATGGTTATAACCTAGAACCCCTGCTTGTATGTAGCAAATGGTAGCTCAATTCCCAAGTGGGTGTACTAGTAAGGGGAACAGAAACTATTTTGGACATGAACTCAATGGCTGGCTCTTCGACTTCCCTGTCCCCCGAGGGAGGAGCAGCCTTGCTAGGCCACAGAAGAGGACATTGTAGCCATTCCCAAAGAGACCTGATAAACTAGAGTTAGATGGAAGGGGAGGAAGTCCTCCCCTATCAGTGGACTTAGAAAGGTGCAGGGAGGAGACAAGGGAAAGAAGGGGGAATAGGGAGGGTTTGGGGTGGGGGCTACGGCTGGGATAAAAAGTACATAACCTGGGATCAATATAAAATAAAAATGAAAAAAAAAAAGAAAAGGTTAACTTGGACAAAGAAAATGTTAAATCTAAAACATTTCTGGCACAATAAATCCAAGAAATCTGGGACACTGTGAAAAGACCAAATTCATGAATAACAGGACTAGAGAAAGGAGAAGAAACCCAGCTCAAAGGTCCAGAAAATATATTCAACAGAATCATACAAGAAAATTTCCCTAATCTTAAGAAGGATGTACTAATAAGGTACAGAAAGCATACAGAATACCAAATAGGCCAAAAAAGAAATTACCCTGGGCACATAAAAACCAAAACACTAAACAGACAGAACCAAAAAAAAAAAAAAAAAAAAGATAGCTAAACCCTACCTTGTTACCTACCTCTAGTGCCTATCTCTAGTTCTCTGGGGCTGTTGCTGTGGCCAATACACTGCAAGAAGCATAGTCCCAAAGTCACATCATATGCTAACAGAAATAGCATTTTGTGACTTTCAAAGTCAATACTCTTCATAATATATGTGTAATGTTGGTATTTTAAATTCTTTGTTTTCTTCAAATTAAAATGAAGTTTAAGATTATTGTGGAAAAGAATAAAAATAGAACTCCAGAATATTCTTTGAAGCAAAGGTAGGAAAGAAAAGTTTCTACAAAAGTACAGGGCACAATCAGTCTTGTTTGGAGAGGTTGGTCTTCAGTCTGGGTGCTTGCCTGGCCTGGGGAGATAGCTTTTATACTGGGTAACACAAGATGATGAATAAGTACTTAAATCTAAAAGTATTTCTGAAGGTCCACAATTGCTTAGTTGAATTGCCTTTAATGCCTCTGGATCATCATTATATTACCCCACAGGGAATTTAAACAAAACATAAACATGTATCTAAATGGACTCAGAAGAAAGCTTGTTGTCCCGTCTCCTGTTTTAATTAGATATGTCTTATATAAGAAACATATAAATGCAGACTCTGTGGTTTCCTAGGGAGGCTACAGGACTAAGTAAATCCACTGGAGTATTATTTTGTTTGCTTTTTCTCCCTTAATTAAGTTTTTAAAGTTTCCTTAGCTCGCTGTGTGGCAACTTCAGTTTTGGCAGCTGGGTTTGTGGTGAAGGATTGAGAGAACACATACCAATCTCCCCTCTCCTCGTCTAACTATACCTCCTATGCAGCTAGATAGGAATGCAGAATAAACAGGAGGGAGGCCATCCATCCGCACAGTAGATGCCTTCATAGAAACCCCCTCATATCATGCTCAAGAAAAACTCACTATTAATGGTAACAGGCGAGGGGTATTCAAAACTTCTGTACAGAAAGCTTCCCAAGGCTTATGGAAAACAGGGATAGTGTCCAATTCTACAATACCAAAGTATTCAACTATTTAGCAGGCCCAGGCGCTATCTCCACCATAGATCTCTGGGCAGGAAGTTCCTTCAGAGGCCAGCTTCCATCGCTGCAGTGCTTGGCTAGGTAAATAATCTAGACGGGGCAGCCCAGGGGCCACTGGTTTCTCTCTTTCTCTTTATAAAGGCTGTTAATGGCTGCATAAACTAGAACGCTGAATAATTTCAAAATTTTGTTTAATTTCACTTTTGTTTTGCTTTAGTTTAATATTAACTAATTAATTATATAATGTAAAACTGAGAACAAACAGGAGCATATGTTTAATACAAAGTATGTTTGCTGCCAGCTCCCAATATCTACACTTAAGCTAAGGTGACGCACACAAGATGTAGATATGTATTTATTTTATTTTATTTTAAGACTATAGCAAAGAAGAAAACATAGCAAAGTCATATAGCATCCTTCAATGTGTGGCTCTGCACTCCACGTTATGTACTTGAGTTATATGCATAAAAATTTACATGTGAATTTTTAGACACACAGAAAAAGAAGGAAAGAATATAACTAAATACCATCAGTGATTATTTAAATATAAAATTAGAGTTGATTTTTAATTCTCTTTTTATGATTTGTCTGCTTCCTTCTTCTAAAATCTCTGAGCATTTAAAAAAAAATATAAGGCCAGGGAGAGGACTCAGCAGGGAAAATCCCTTGCCACAGGAATGAGCCAGAGGACCTGAGGTTTATTCCCAGCTCTTGAGGAAAAAAGCAAGGTGTGGTGGCACACAGATGTGACCCCATCACTACGATTGCAACACAGAAGGTTGAGGCAGGGAAATTGACTGGAAGTTCCTAGGCTGGCAAGCCTGGAATACACAGTCCAGAAGCAGAGACAATAAATAGACCCAGCCTCAACATGGTGGAAGGTAAGAACTGACCCCAAAACATATCCTCTAACATGTACATGAATACACACACACAAAATTAAAAAACAAAAACAAATAAAGGGGCTGGAAAGATGGCTCCGTGGTTAAGAACACCGGCTGCTCTTCCAGCGACTTGGATTTGATGTCCAGCACCAACACTGTGGCTCACAATCACATGTAACCCCAGTTTCAGGGAACCTGACTTCCTCTTCTGGCCTCTGAGTTTCCCAGGCACACATGTTGTTCACAGACATAGATGCAGGTAAAACACTCACACACTGAAGTTAAATCTAAAAAAAAAAACATTTTAACATGTAAAACAATAAAAAATGAACATAAAGACAGTATTAGAATAAAAAGTATATACTTTTCTTGTTGATTCAGACCTCATAATTACTTCGCCCTGACTACTTAATTCAGTCTTTCAGTGTGATGTATTGCCATCTTTTATTTACCACGTACCATGTTTGGTGCTGGGAATTCACTGATATACATTATATACACTGATATACATGGGTTTTATTTACCTTCTTGCTTGATTGTTTTGATCTGAGGACTAAATCCAGTGCTCTCTGTGCCCTAGCCAAGTGCTCTACCATGAAACTACACCCCAGTCCTTCTGCTTTAATCTAAAGAGTATTTCACTAAATGCTTTCCATTTGGCTGACACAAGGGCACTAGAAACACAGGCTTCTGTTCATCCAGTAGCTCTTCCTTGCTTTCTTCACTCCCTCGACAAAAAACTACCGGTAACAAGATTGTTGATTGGAAAGAATCATCATTTGATGACACCTTAGCAAGGAAAACAGATATATACGTATTGTACTTATTTTTTTTTCAGAGCTTTGCATTTAGGACTGCTTACAGCAGAGAAGCCTCCATACTCTTCTGGAACATGGGTAGGACTGAGAAGCTGGTTGTGAGCCATTGTTCCCTCCATGTTGAAGACTCTTGTGTCTAGAAAGTTCCAGAGAATGCTCCGAGAGGCCAGGCACATCGAACAGAATAAACAAAAACCGACCAAGCACATATAAAACAAAGCCTAACAACAAAAAATGCTTTAGCCAGTTACATATGCTCTTCTGTGGATGCCCTGGGTTCAAAAGAAATCACTGTGATTAACATCTTCCATCTAACATTTATGTTCTAGTGCTGCTAAGTGGTATTCCTGCATGGTCTAGGTATGGGGTATAATTTAAGAACAGAACAGGCAGAGGCAGAGATGTGTAGCTGAGTCCTTCTTTAACTGCTATCCACAAAAACCACGAAGTCGTAAATCATGTGTATTATTGTTTTATGCTACATAGTTGAGGACAGATTCTCTACATAGCACAGATGACCAGGACAGACACCAAAAGCACAGAGACTACTACCCAGTTTTGCCTGTGACCTGAGCCTGTTGCCTGACAAATTGGACCCTACACACCACAGAATTTGGAATCGAGAGTCCTGGTCTTTATCCTTTCGTCTCTCTTGATTATGAAGGATGACTTTAAGTAATTCACTTTGAGGGACTGGTGAGATGGCTCATTGTTCTTGAAGAGGACCTGGGTTCAGTTACCAGCACCCAGATGGCACTTTTTAACCAGTTTTTAATTCAGTTGCAAGGAACCTGACGCCTTCTTCTGGCCTTCAAGGGAACCAAGGGTGTACACAGTGAGCATACATACATACATACATACATACATACATACATACAGGTAAAACACTCAAAAACATAAAATAAAAATAATAAATATTTTTAAAATTAATAAAAAGAAGTAATTCACTTCTTTTTTCAAATCTCATACCAACACACTAAAAGGAACTCGTCTTTGTTTCCCACGTGAATTTTAGAAAAGCTGTCAAGTCAGCAGGACTCAACGGGAACAGCCTTCCCAAGCAAGGCGGTTAGCAAATGCATCCAGCGGCTCAACTGCTGTCCTCCTGTTTTCCCATCTTCACGGAGGCCTTGTAACAAGCTGGTACTGCATAAAGTGCGTGATAATCCACCAACCGGCTTATCTCTAGTTCATCCCAACAAACTTGATAAAGACTTAGAATTCTTAGCCATCTCTGGTTTGTTAACTAACGTGGAAAGAGTGCTAGCCCCCCACCACCCCCACCCCATGACAAAGAGAAGCTTGTTGCCATCCTTAGACTCTACTCTTTTTCTTTACAGGGCCAGGCCCCTTGCTTTTTAGTAGGAGGAGAGACCATAGAAAACTCTCCAAAGGGCCTCTTTGTGGCGGTGGGTCTCTGTGAGGCCTCAGAGGAACATATGTGGTCAAGATCAGTTCTTCCAGCACCACAGCCCTTATTAAAATCCTTCCTTTGGCAGTTAATAAATCTCTTATCATCCCTTTGGAAATATGTATTTTCTTGAGAATAATCACCCTGGAAATAAGGCAGAGAAGAATACAAAGTTCTGTCCCAGGAAAGCCACGTTTGCGGCTCTCATTCAAGTCCAACTCTAATGTGGTGAGGTGACTCCTGAGGGGAAACTTCACATTTGGTATAGAAACCAGGCTTCGTGGCTACGCAGTGTGGGTGGCCCCATAACCAGGTGGGGACCAGCGGCAGGGACAGGTCTGAACCTGGGTCACTCCCAGTGTGCAAAAGGATGCAGAGAATATTGAAAATGAATTCTCTTTCTTCTTATCCTGCCACTATCCAAAAACAGAAGTGGAAGTAGCTTCTCCCCTGAAGACTAAAATTGAGAAGGCTTTCTAGAAAAACACACGGACTTTTATACACATGTGGTACAAAAAGTTAATCTGAAATTTTGAGTGAGAGCCTTGAGTGGGCTCTTTATTGGATAAAAATGCCAACATAGTTCAATATTTTCAAAACAAAAATATGGACACAGATCATTGGCTCTGAATTAGATTGCTTTATTGAACTCAGTGCACTAGATTTTTACTGCATCAAAATAACTAATAACATACGAAGATGTTAACTTAAATAAATGAGTTGTGTTTCAGAACTATGGTTTAGTTGATGGTCTCCAATTTTTGCTAGAATAAGACCATGAAGACATTTTTTGCTTCGGGCTTACATAGCTCCCTTCAATCTTTAAAAATCTACCATGGAGGTAGCAGGATGCCTAAGCAGGTAAAAGTACTCACCACACAACCCTTTTGACCTGATTCTGACTCTCTAGGCAAAAGTAAAAAGCCCAGTGAGTTAGCACATCTATAATCCCAACACCAGCATCCAAAGCTAGGTGTGAGGTGAAGACAAAAGAATCAACCAGAAGCTTGCACGCACAGTGTCACAAGAGAGATCCTGCCCCAAAAACAAGGCAAAAGGAGAGAACTACCTCCTAAAAAGCAAAGTTGTTCTCTGACCTCCACATGACCTCCACGTATGTACCATGCCCCTCACCTACATCAACCCTTCCCCACACACTAAATAAAAAGACAAAACGTTTAAAATCTAATACATATCAAAAGATAATTCTAAAGGTTGCCTTGATGCTCCACAGTAAAAGTATTTAAAATGCTAATTTGAGGACCAAAGAGAATATGAATATTTTGATGGATTAATCATTTAAACTATTAGAGAATTTTAAAGCAACATTTTCCACAGTATTATAATTTGTAAGCCTTTCAGGACCCTCAGTGGGAGCATTTAGGGATCTATCTTGAGCCATTTAGTGTCTGTTAAAAGATCTGCCCTGGCTTCTTATTGGCATGCATCCCTGTGCCACCCACGGAGACCTCCAAAAGCGAATCCAAGGACTGCTGAGCCCTGAACGCTGTTTTTGTGTAATTCTGCCAATGACCACTCTGAAACCTCAAAAGAATGAAAGGAGAGCAAAGATATGCAGAAATATATGTATTTTTAAAACTCTCAGGCTACTTACATGAATATGAGCCTTCTATTCTGTCCCCTGTCCTGCCTGGACCCTAAAGATCCAGATACACACTCCCCCTAACCCTCCACCCCCGTGCAGTTTTAAGTTGTTTCGGCTGGGTTCTGGGCATGATCGTTGGCTGAGCTATGTGTGGGTATGTATCAGCCTGTCAAGGGCTTACCCACTCCCCAAATCAGGACTAACCACAGTCTGAAAAAGGAAATTTTCATTTGATGAAAAGAGTATGTGAGTTGTGAGTCCTAGGTCAACTTATTTTCCAGGGCCGTCTTTTTATCCTTAAATAAGATCAGTATATTCATAGCTTTGTACTTTGTACTTTGAAGAGGCATGAGGATGTGGCCTCCTCCAGCAACTGTGGATAAGCACATAACAAACAAGGAGAAAACAGAATAGACATTTGAACCTGGATTCTTGACTTCCCTGCTGACCAACACTGAAAGCTTTGTTCCAGTTTGTACTTTCAATTTTATTCAGTGCTCTGAATTAAAGTGAGAGGAACACTGCTTAATTACAAGTTAATTTTGCCATAATCTGGAATAAATTAGAAGATTGCTTAGTTCACAAAAACTTATTATAATCACAAATTAGGATTTGACTTTGAGGGGCACTTTGAAATTACTTCCCATCCAAACCTCTTATTTTAGAGATGAAAAAACCTGAGGACCTAGTGTGATTAAATGGCCTGCCCAAGTTCATACAACTAATTAAAAGCTAAGCAAGACCTCTATGTCTCCTGCTCCTCTATCAGATTTGTTTAGATTTGTTTCTATTATACCTCAGGTTTTAATTAGTTATAATAAGGGGTAGCAGTGATCTGGATTAAACAAAATGGTAAATAGACCTCCTGCCTTCTTGGTTCTCTGGATCTTTAAAAATAAAATAGGGGTCTGCTTTGCTCCATTTCTTTCGTTATTTTTATATGCTCAGCGATGTCTAATACTATTTCTCAGTAAAAATGTATTTGAGCAAATTACACTGAACTGTTAGGAACACTAACTGATCTGTTTGTTGTTCGTTTGTTTTGAGAAATAGCAGATGAATGCTAACCCTACCACTATGGAGAGTGAAGGCAGAGAGGCATCTAGGCAGAGAATAAGAGTAGAGTTTCTTTTCTGTTTTTATACCACAGAGAACAAACCACATGGAGGCAGAGGTGACCAGGAGAGCAGCAGACGGGGTGTTAGTCACACCACAGGCATGAGCCAGTGCTTCTTCCTGCTGGCCCTCTCCAGTTCTTAGTGAAACGAATCTTAAAATTTGCTCTTCTGTCTTAGATGTGACATAAATCATCTCCTCATATATATGGCTCCCCTAGACTTGAGATCATAAGGTTTTGACTACGCTGCTAATTACATAAACACAATAGTATCATCAGAAATAACTTTGGAACAGAGAACCACGAAACCATTATTTTTAGTCTCGAACTGTTAATAATATATTAGATTTTTAAATAGTTACATGAAACGATGAATGTCTCTTTTTCTTTCAGTGGTTCAATGTTCTTTTTTCTTGTTTATGTAGTTTAGAGTTTTTCATTGCTTTTGAGACAGAGCCTGGCTGTATAATCTAGTTTGGACTGTAAATCGTAATCGCATCACCACCACTTTAGTTCCCCAAATCCTGGGATTACAAGCATGCACACCACTCCCAGATCTGTTGTTCTTTCTCAATAGAGTAAAAAATATTTATTAAATATTTACCCAGGTGTCTGTTACTTTAAATAAAGTGGCTGTCTTATTTAAACAAATTTAACATATCAAGTATCTTGGTCCTTTTTCCATGTCTAAAACTGAATACCACAGATGGTGAAAATTATAAAAGAAGGAGGAAGAGGAGGAGACAGCTTTCCACATTATTAGAGGCTGAGAAGCCCAGGAGCACATCCCCAGCATCCCCCCAAGAGGGTGCACCCCTGGGTTAACATGACAGAAGGATAAGCAAATGCTGGGAAACAGAGGAAGCAAGCTTTTATTTATTTTTTTAAATTGTATTTGTTTAATCACTTTACAGTCTTATCCCAGTCCCTCCCTCCTGTCTTCCCAGTCCTGCCCTCATGGCCCCTTCCTCCTATTCCCCCTCTCTCTTTCTTCTCGGAGAAGGGGAGGCTCCTAAGGGGTACCAACCCACCCTGGCACCTCAAGTTACAGCAGAACTAAGTGCATCCTCTCCCACTGAGACCAGACAAGGCAGCTCAGCCAGGGGAAAGGGATCCACAGGTAGACAACCAGAGTCAGAGACAGCCTCTACTCCCATTGTTAGGGGACCCACATGATGACCAAGCTGCACATCTGCTATATATGTGTAGAAGGTCTAGATCTGGCACAGTCAAGCCCTTTGGTTGGTGGTCAATCTCTGTGAGCCCCCACGGGCCCAGGTTAGTTCACACTGTAGGAATTCTTGTAGAATCCTTGATCCCTCTGGCCCCCTCAATCTGTCTTCCTGCTCTTCCACAAAACTCTGTGGGCTGTGGGTCTCTGCATCTGTTTCCATCAGTTGCTGGATAAAGCCTCTCAGGGGACAGCTATGCTAGGCTCTTGTCTGCAGCATAGCAGAGTATCATTAATAGTGACATGGGTCAGCTCTCTACCATGGGGTGGGTCTCAGGTTGGGCCAGTCACTGGTTTGCCATTTCTCAATCTCAGAAGCAAGCTTTTATAACAAGACACTCCCTGACTCAACTGAGTCTCTCCCTCAGTCATGCTATTAATCTACTCATGAGTATAGATCACCCTTTAAGTCACATTCCCCAGTTCTATCATAAAGGCAATTAGGTTTCAACATGAGTTTGTTAAGGGACATTCAAACCTGTACTATGTTCTTGTCATCATAAGTAGAAGACCCAAGTCACTTGTTAGGTACCCAGAGGAGGGTATGAAAAAGAAATATCAGAGTCTCTTCTTTGATGACTGGTTTTTCTCCTTCGTTTCCTAAGATTGTTTTTGTTGTTGTTGCTGTTAGTGTTGTTAATTGATATATAATGATGAAACTTATTTGTGTCTTAACAAACTATCTTGGGAGACAGAACTCACATATAAGTATATTAGCATCATATTAATGACAAAGGTCTACAGTTGGTTCTATCTTAATAATGTTATTAGTAAGTATGAAATGTGTTATGTAATATTCTCTGAGTGTGTGTGCTGGTACACATGTGTGTGAAGAGCAGTATGGATATGTGTGCACATATGTATGAAGTCCAGTATCATTCCTCAGGAGCCATATACCTTTAAAAAATTCATTTACATAGTATGTGTATATAAGTGTGTAAGTATGTGAGTGAGTATGTATATGCATGAGAACATGTAAGAGTGCATGTGTGAGTAAGTGTGTGTGTGTACACACGTATATGCAGACGTGCAAGCTCTTTTACTCATGCCTCAGTGGGCATGTGGCAATCAGAGCACCACTGTGGGAATTGGTTCTCTCCGTTCACCATGTGGATGGGCATTGAATTCATGTGCTCAAGCTTGGCAGCAAGTGCCTTTGCTGGTTGAGTTACTTGTTTTTGGTTTTGGCCTTGTTTTTTAAGAAGGGTCTCCAATGTGCCTGGAGCTCACTGAGTGTACTAAACTGGCAGGTCAGCAAGCCCTAGGGATCACCCGCTTCCCGTTTTCCCAATGCTGGGATTATAAGCAAACGCCACCATACCCCCCCCTTTTTTTTGTAATCTTGAGATCTAGGGAGGGAACTAAGGTCCTTTACTGAGTAAGGCTTCTCCTCAGCCCAATTTATATGACTTTTTAACTCCATAACCACTTAGAAAAAAATAATAAATGTGACCAAGAATAGAAACACATATATATCCTGATAGAGAGCAGCAAGTCAAACTCAGCCCGTTGCTGCCTCACATATCAAGGCAGTGAGAGCAATACAGCTCACACAAAGCCTCATATTTGGAGTCCAGCGGGTTTCACTCTCAGAACCCTTACAATAGTATCTCAATGTTGGGTGTCTTGAGTGAGGTCCAGTGGGACAGTGAAGGGACTTCTGAGCCTCAGCTCCCACGTCACCCTGCTTCCCTCTATGCGACTGGTCCTTAGTAGCTGTGTGTCACCCACACCCACGCCAACTCTTCCTTTCCTGCCCCATTGAGATCATTTCCCTTGTTCCAGAAGGACCCTAGGTGCAATAGGGAGGGCATTAGGATCTTTATTATGAGCCATTTCCAGATGGGACACAGGGACAGCCCCAAGCCTGGGCTGACCACATCTTGGCATATTGGCTAGGTATATGCTGCTGGCTATGGCTAGGCAAGGGCAAGTCTCTCTCTCCCCTTCTCCCACCCAGCTTCTGATCACATTCCAGCTATGAAGCTTAAAGATCCCATGGCTCACCCCTTTCCTGTGGGTTGAGGCAACAACCCCAGTTTCTCTAGACTCCACTCCCAAGCTGAATTGTATACATTCTGGTTAGTGGAAGGAACACAGTTAGGTAACCAAGAAGCTCAAGGACATAAGCTTCTGTGCATCATGAGGCTCAGCACCCATCCCCAAGTACCCCTCTTCCATGCCTGGAGGTATCCCTTCTTTCTGAAGATGACTTGTATCTGTCTGTTTCTTCTGGCCCAGGAGAAGCAGGGGATTCCGTACAGTGTCCTCTAATGATGGCATTTAAAATTAACACAGCACAATACACAAATGATGAGAGAAAGTGTGGCAAGCATTTATGTTTCCTTTGTTTTGTTTTTCCTTAGAGTGGCATTCACTAGCAAATGAAGCACCATTGCAAAATCGAAGAGAGAGGGAGACAGTGGAAGAAGGCACAAAAGCTCCATATGCATCCTGCATCCTTGGCAGCATTTTCTTCATGGTTTTAGGTGTTAGTTCCCACATTCTTTATCTTGCAGTGAGTTCTAAAATATTATGTAGTCAACCCCACAAAGAAAAATAAGAGTGTTGTCCTGAAGAAGTTTCCTGTAGCCAGAAAGATAGCTTGTGAGTAAAAGGTACGTGTCTCCAAGCTTGATGATCTCAACCTAACCACCAGGACCCAGAAGATAGAGGGAGATAACTGCCTCCTGCAAGTTTCCCTCTGACCTCCACAAACGCACCACACACACACATACACACACACACACACACACACAATGTCCTGGGTCTTAGATTGTATCTCAGTGGTTCAGCATTTGCCTATGTTCTGTAAAGCTTGAACTCAACCCTCTAGCGCATCAAAACAAACTAATTCTACAAATCCATGTATTCGTTAGGCATTTTAATTCCTTTTAGAAGATTTCCTTTTTATGTCCCTTTATAATAATAAATAAGTAGGAGCTACACAGATGGCTCAGCGGTGACAAGTACTTGCTGAGGACTTGGTTTTCATCACCCACATGAGAGCTCATAAATGTCTGTAATTTCAGTTCCAGGATGTCTGGCTGATACTGTCATCTGGCCTCTTTTAAGGTTCCAGGCCCATGTATGGTACACCTATCTAAATGCAGGCAAAGCATACACACACACATGAAATAAAAAATAAATAACCGTTTATTTTTAAAAAGAAAAATAAGCATTGATAACAACTATGGGCAAACGTAAGCCATGGCTTATGTGCTATCAAATAACAATGCCAGCAGAAAAATATTTTCGCTCCATAACTGTCCAGATCGAATAACGTATATACTCTTGAATCAGTCACGGGTAATAATAAAGTGGGACCTTGTATCAATGATCCCTGGGATAACAAACATCACTGCCAATTTCTGAGTGACACATGGGAGACCAGAAGTAGAGTCTGTGCTTCTGTGTATCTTTGTGGCTTTAACTAGGCATAAATGTTCCAATAGCCAATTGTATGTGGCTCAGTGTGATTACAGAGATAAATTATCAGCTGCCTAACTTCTTATATACAAAAGCAGGGCACTTCCTGCTAAAACTGGGCATGTATTGAACACCAGTACTAGAAGGTATCGATATCGTGCATAGCAGTGTATTAACAACAAGAAGCATCTCTACTGCATATTCCAACAAAATTTACCTTCACACATTTGCCATTATTGTCTTTTCCCCTATCTGGAATCAAATAGAAAACAAAAATAAAAACAGAAAACTGTAAAACACAAGAATGGAATTTATTTTTAAAAGGATACTTAGAACTTACAGACTTCAGACTGGTGTAAATCATGAAAGTTGATTAAACGAAATATTGATACCTCAAGGTTCCACAATGCAGGGAAGTCTGTAATAAAAGGGTTTTTTTTTCTGAAAGTGTAAACAAATGGGTATTTGATATAAGATTACATCTTAGCTGTTTGGTTTTCTTAGTTGTTGTTCTTCTTCCTCCATCGATAGCCTGGGCCGTCCCAGGTTCTCCATCAGTAGCTGGGCATGGGTTGCAGGGCAGAAATGAGTTTCCAGTTTCTCCTGTAGGGCTGGCTGGTGCAGGCACCTTTTGCTTCCAGACTGAAACAGATGAACCCCGGGATCAAAGGTTCCATTTTTCTCAGGAACGATTAGTATTCAGGGTGAGGCCCATGCACTAGTTGAGGCACCCATTCTCACTGGGAGAGGTAGAAATGAGTTTTTCACGGGGTGTTACAGTCAGCTCTTTTTTTTTT